>VSMD01050387.1:0-33848 GCA_008750895.1 Mirza zaza
CCTCAGCTCCATCCCCTCAGTCCCATCCCCCTCAGTCCCATCCCTCTCAGCCCCATCCCCCTCAGCCCCATCTCCTTTAGCTCCATCCCCTCAGTCCCATCCCTCTCAGCCCTATCCCCCTCAGCCCCATCCCTCTAGGGTTCTGAGACCTCTACCAGGATGGCAGCTCATGGGTGTCTGAGTAAGAGATTTGCTTACAGCTCCCCTGGAAGATTAAGCTTCTCTTATACCAGGAATAACCCCAGGGCTAGGACTCCCGCTGAGGACTGGGGCTGGGGTTTCGACCAGAGACAATAACTGTCTACCCAGCCTACTCCCCACGTGCTCCCTATCAAAGCACACAAACTTGATGGAGGTGCAAACATCCATTCTGTGACTTTGCCTGACACTGGCTCTGTCACCCTGGCGACCGTGCGGGTGCAAGGTGATGCCTCTGAGAGGAGGCCTGCTCGGCGAGGGAAAGGAGCTGAGCTGAGAGTAACTACAGAAGAGGCTGGATCGGGAGGGCAGATAAAGAGCCAGCCACGGGGTCAGAAGAGGCCAAGATTGCTCCAGCCTTGTGCTTTGGTGGCCAGAGTGCTCACAGAAAAATCAAACCCCAAGCCGCAACCCTCGCTCAGCACCAACTCCCAGCCGTGCTGAGAGAAGTTAGCCCACCCTGCACAGCTGGTCACCCAGACATGGTCTCATGACCAGGCGCTTAGGGGACGGCCGCCCTGTCTGCCTCCTGCTGCTGAGCTCTTTTGTCCACTCCTCTGCCGCCTACGGGAGTGGAGCCAGTCTGCCAGCTCTCAGACCTTCCAGGTCTCCCGCCTGGGTCCCTGCAAACACCAGTGGGACTTGCTTCCACAACCTTGGATTTTAAAATCCTACATTTTATTCTATTTCCAAAAGACTCACATTTTGTCCCCCCAGTTGCACACTGTAAAAGCTTTGTGTGGCAGGAGCTGAGTCTCCTGCCAATCACAAGCTCCACCTACCACACCCCTCTCCCCACCTGGATGTTGGTTGTGGCTGATGAGTGATTTGGGCAGTTACCAGCTTGGCTAATGACCCTCGTCACAGGGTGTGTGTGTGTGTGTGTGTGTGTGTGTGCCAGTGTGCGAGCACACAAGGGCAGGGGATGGGGACACTGGAATACATTTGGATTCTCTTTATCTGCCTCAACTGCTACTTTGGGGGGGCACACCCTCAGCCCCCCCACACCTGGCGATGGGGTGCAAGGGCTGAGCACCTGGGGCCAGAGGGTGCTATCTCCCTCTGGGAAGCGCCTCCTCACACTGGGCTCAGTGCTCGCTTGGGTGGGTTCCAGCGCAGGGGGTGGAGGGCAGGAATCTCTGCAGACACAGTCAAATCCTCAAGCTGTTTCTCCATCCTGGCTCCAGGCCCAATTTTAAAAGAAAGCAGCAGCAACAAAGAAAATAACTGCAGTGATGTTAGCGCAAGAGACGGGGAGGGCGGCCCAGAGCGGAGCTCAGGGCACGGGAGGTAGGCAGCCCAGTGAGGGGAAAATGGGGCAAGAGCATGAAGAATTCTGCATTGTTTTAAAATTGGCAAATTGCTTCCATATTTATACAGACTCCTCAAAATGACATGGTTGGGGAAGTGGGATTATAATGAGGGAGGAGAGAAGAAACAGGAACACACAATAGAACCTGGGACGGATACCCTGGGCTGCCCATTCGCCCCTAGGCCAGTGGCTCAGGAGGTGCGAGCACGTCCCAGCTGGCGTTGCCCTTGCTCTGCCTGGCCTGCTGGTCCAGCCGCCTGCCCCAACCCCACCGGGGGCGTCCTGGAGGCTCTGGCTGTGAGCAGGAGCCTTCTTCTGAGTTGGGTCTTCACCTCTTGCTCCATTTCCTGGAGACACTGGGAAGGTTTTCCAAGTTCCTTGAGGAATGAGCAAGGCCAGGTACCCATGGAGTGGGGGAGGGGTAAGGAGAGAGGGGAAAGAGGTTAGAAGAGGAGAGATGCAACTTGTCCTTTGACCTGTCCCTTAGCGGACAACCCCTACACTCCTCGTGCTTGGGGGAAGAGGCCGACTGCAGAGACAGTGGAACAGCAATCACTCTGGTTCACTGAGTGAGCGCCACACCCCAGGCACAGAGCTTGGTGCTTCACATGTGTTGTCCCAACACCCTCCCAAGGTGGGAATTATTGTTCCCCTTTACAAAAGAGGAAAGAATCTCAGGCCAAGGAGTTTGCTCAAGTTCGCACGGTTCTTAAATGGCAGGGCTGGGACCTGACAGCAAAGCTGTCCTTTGTCCTCTGCTAGCCAACTGGGCACAGCTGGCCCCAGAGGTGGATGGCGCCTGCCCCTGGAGTCCCCATCAGGGCAGGCTGGGCAGACAGGCTGTCGTGGGCCTTGCTTCTGTCCGGAGGTGGTGTGGGGGGCATGACCTGGCTCTGGAGCCTGTCCTGCCTTCCTTTGGGAGGGGACTGCTGCTCCCCGCAGGGCCGAGCATGTGCTAGTCATCAGGGAGGCCTGCTCCTCACCAGAGGTGTGAACATGCCTGGTGTTGGGACCGGAATGAGCACTTTAATGGACAAGTTGGAATCTGTTTGTGAGCAGTAAATTGTCCCAGTCCCTGGGGCCATTTTCCATCATAAATCTAAACTATTTGGCTCTGCAGATCCCTAGCGCTGCAGCCCAAGTCTGGGCACCAGGAAGGCTGTGGGGAGCTCAGGCCCCAAGCCGAGGTCACAGGCCCTGGCCCACCTCCCGCTCTGCCACCCCTACCGTGCTTGGCACTGAGGGTCCTGCCTCCTCCTTGAAAGCCCGCTCTGGTTTTCAGAGTGTGCACTTGGCTGACGGTCCTTGGACTATCGGGCAGGCTACCTCCTCTCTCCAGGCTACTCGCTATTTTGCCTCCCACCTGGTCTGGTCAAGGGCCCCTCTCCTGGGGGTGCCACCTGCGCCCGCAGCCTCAGGTGTCACACTATGTGTATGACTTTGGAGCTGCGTCTCTAAGTCCTGACTTCTCTCCACGTTTCTGCCTGTAAGGTGAGTCCCGCAAACTCACACTGTCCCTACTGAACTCTCTTCCCCTCAACCCCCAACCCCCCCCTTCCAGCAGGCCTGGAGGCTCTCTGAAGTTGCCTTTGGCTCCTCCCTCTCCTAGACTTCCAGGGGCCCCCAAGTCCTGCTTCTGTATCCCCAGAGGTCACATCTCCATCTTCCCTTCTCCATCCTTCTTGGGATCCCAAGTACTAGATCATTTGTTGCAAGAGCCTCCTGGCCATCTTCCTCCCTCCTGTAGTGTAGCCCACAGTCTGAGCTATCCTCCCCAGGCCAGGCCCAGAGCGTGCTGCTTCCCAACCTAAACACCCTCGCATGGCTCCCAATGCCTTGATGTAACTCCCCGGCTCATTAGCATAGATTCACAGATCCCCCTTGAGTCAGCTCCGAAGACTGCTTTCCAGCCTCATTGCCCCCTCTGGCCCCTTGGAACCTGTGTGCGGCAGCTGTTTCAGGGTCCATGCCACCTGTCCCCCAAATCAGCCTTGCACTTACTGACTCCATGGCATGGCTCCCTCGTGCCCTCTGCTTGGCATGGACCATCCTGTCGCTGCCCGTCATACTCCTACTCTTTGTTCAAGACCCAGCCCAGACACTGAACACCCAAACCAAATGATGGTCAAGAGCATAGAGCCTACAACCAGACTGACCCAGGACAAGACCCAGTTTTATTTCCTCTATAGTTTGACCGTTTGAGCAAGTTACTTAACACTTCTTTGCCTTGATTTCCTCATCTGAAAATTGAGGATAACAGTAGTAGCACCTGCCTCGTTGGATATTGTGAAGATGAAGTGAGACTATGTGTAGAGCACTGGGGACAGCGTCTGGCCTGTGCTCAGCACTGTGTGTGTCAGCTGTCGTACCCCAGATTACGAAGCTGCCCCTGATCCCCTGGCCACGTTAATCTCTCTCCCCTTCATACCTCCACAGCGTGCTCCTTGACGCTGCTGGCAGCCCTCCCCACATATGCCTGGTTGTGGAGTTAGTATTCTTGATGGCGATTGGACCATAGTCAGAAACCCACTGGAGCAAATGGGAATTCATCACAAGCACGAGAGTGGCTCTCACAGCATCCAGGGCAGGAATGCAGCAGCACACCAGGGAGCCCTGGCACTGGATCTGGAAATATTGCTGGGCAGTGTTCTCTCTCTGAACATTCACTTAATTATTCTCTTTGTAGACTGCAGCCTTATAGACCCCGCTGAAATCCGCTGCCCACAGCACGTGAGGGTACATGCCTCAAACCAGCGTGGAAGGATGGGCTCTCTCCTTAGTCCCAGTTTAGTCTCAGTCCTGGGGCAGGGACAGGAGGAGGGGCCGTGTTATACAGAGCTATTGCTGAGGGTAACTCACTTTGGGCAAAAGGGTGTATTTAGCGGGGAGGTCCATGCCAGAGACTTCAAGCTGGCCCCCAATATCAGTTTCCCCATCTTTCTTAGTAATGGAACTTCCAGTTTTTTGCTGTCTTGAATAAAGACTGCATTTCCCAGCCTCCCTTGCAGCTGGTATGGCCATGGGACCAAGTTCTGGACAAAGTTTCCTTAAAGGGAGGGCCATGCCCTTCTTTGCTTCCTCCTGCTAGCTGGACTCTGGAGCTAGACTGGCAGAGTTCAAATCCTGGCCCTACCACCTATTAGCTGTGTGACTTTGGACAAGTTAACTAACCCTTTTGTGCCAGTAAAATGGGAATAAAAATAATATCTTTTCTTTGCAGTAAAATGGGAATAAAAAGAACATCTACATAATAGGACTACTGTGAGGATTATATCAATTGACATTTGACAGTGATTAGAGTGGTTCCTGGCACATGCTCTGTAAGTGTGCCTATGATGAAGATGACAATGATGGTGGAATGATGAGGTTGAAGCCACGGGTGGAGACTGTCTGGACACTTAGCGAGTGTGGACCCACACACCAGCCTTGACTCTTTGCATAGTGACTTTGTTTATAAGAGAGAAAAATAAACCTCCACCTTGTGTCAACCACCAACATTTTGGCTTTTCAGTTGCTTGCAGCCTAATCTAACCCTAAACCATACAGGAGCCTCGCAGGTTCACACATATTTCTGCCCACCGTGCCATGTTGTAGTGCTTTGAGACTATGTCTTATGGCTCCTACATAGGCTATACGCTCCTTGAGGACAGGTAAGCTTCCTGCTCATGGTAGCTGCTCAGAAAGTGTGTTCATCCATTTTGCATTGCTATAAAGGAATGCCTGAGATTGAGTAATTTATCAAGAAAAGAGGTTTATTTGGCTCATGGTTCTGTGGACTGTACAAGAAGCACGGCACCAGCATCTGCTTCTGGTGAGGGCTTCAGGGAGCTTCCAATCAAGGTGGGAAGTGAAGCGGGAGACGGTGTGTCACGTGGCAAGAGCAAAAGCAAGAGAGAGAGGAGGAGGTGGTGCCAGGCTCCTTTAAGTAACCAGCTCTCGAGTGAACTAATTAATCGAGAACTCACCCATTATCTCAGGCAGGGCACGAAGCCGTTCGTGAAGGGTCCACCCTCAAGATCCAAACATCTCCCTCCAGGCCCCACATTCAACACTGGGGATCAAATACTTCAGGGGCAGTGTTCCATAAATTAAAACAACAACACCACCAACAAACACACACACAAAAACACTGGGGATCAAATTTCAACTTAAGATTTGGAGGGGCCAAACATCCAAACCATAGCAGAAAGTATTAAATGAATGAAAGAATGATGCTAAAAAATTGTTCTGGTGAGGCAGACAAAGAGTTCTTTGGCTTGTTGCAGAAAATCAGTGATAATAATAACAACATGTATCAAGCAGAATGCCCAGTGTTCTAAGTGCATTATATTATTTAACCCTCATGACAACCCTAGGAAATAAGTAGAGTTGGCCCTCTATACACTTGGGTTCCATAACTGTGGATCCAATAAATCATGGATCAAAATATAGTTTTTTGGGGAAAAAATGGACGACTGTACTATGCTATCATCAGCCCCATTTCACAAATGGGGAAACTGGGCTTCAGAGCGATGAGGTCAAGGTTATAGATGCAGCCAGTGGAGCCAGGACTCAAACTCAGGCAGTCTGACTCCAGAGCCCAGGACCTTAACGATTTTGCTGTGAGACTTTCTCAAGCGCTTTCCCCCTGTGAGCTCTTTAGACAGGAGGTTGAGATCACCGAGAAGCTGCACAGCCGACAAGAACACACCACATCAGAGTGACCTCGCTTCTCTTTTGACTTCGGAGATGTGGGCTGAGGGCTGAGCTTCGGGGAGACTGACAGAGAAGAGTCAGGGTTGTCCTGAGGCCAAGGGGGTAAAGATCCACACAGATTACAGAGCTGCCCTGACCCCCGGGTCTGCCTTCCCCATATGCTCGTACCATTTTTGTTGACACAATGAGCAGCTGGTCCAGCTGGCTAATCTTTAGCAAAATTGTGACATTGGCAGAGTTTGTCTTCATTCTGCCCCTATCTGCTTGTTATTCGATTTTCGGCATCTTATGTTCTGTTTGGGCCTTCACGTTCTATCTTAGCAAGGAGAGCTGCATTTCGAAAGATGAAAATAGAGAACACAAAACTTAATCCTCCAAAATGAAAATTTAATGGTAGGATTTTAGGCATCAGAGATTTCGAAGTTGGGGAACTTGCTGCCTCTCTAATCTTTTCCTTTTCCCTCCAGTTCCTCTTCCTTCTGCTGCTGTCCTTTTTTTTTTAACCATTTCACACTCCCCTCTTCTTCCAGATGCCAGAGCCTGTGTGCCCTTCAAGGCCCACGTCCAGCCCTGCATGGTCCCACGCAGCTGGTCACCCCCGCCACCCTGGTCACCCCAGCGTCGGGCTCCTGTAGCATTTACACCCTGGGCTGCGCGTTTGGTGCCTCCACGTGTGCTGTGTTAAACTGTTCATTCCCAGAGGACACAGACCACATCGAAAGGCCAGGGGCGTCACTGTAGGAATTTCTACTTTGAAAGGCGTTTTGTCCTCTGTGCCCCTTACGGCTCTCTCGGCCCTGAGACTTGAAGCTTCTTGGTTCTTCCCTTCATTTCTCCCATGGCTCCTGCTCCAGTTTTGGGTACGAGATAAGGACTTACAGTGCTGTTACGTCTTCCTCTTTCTGGAAGCAAGAGTGCAGCCCACGGAGGCAATGGTGGGAGGCAAAGCACCTTAGGGTTTCAGAGCCGAGAAGTTTCCTGGCCGTGCTGGAAGGTCGCTCTGGCGCCCCCTCTGGCCTTGCTGCTGCAGTGTTCCTCCTGGGCCGGTATCTGGGTGGCCTTATGTCCTGGCCTGGAAACCACAGCTGGCCCTTCCTAAAATGACTCAACATCCAGCTTGGACTCAACTCTAGTCACCCCTAGCTCTAGGAGGCCAGTCCCACAGAGGTCCCAGATTTTCTCAGAAATATCTGCTGCTGAACAGGGACAGCCATGACAGAAATGCTGCAAAATGCAAGCGCAAGCACTTGCAAGTGGTGGTTTTGTGATTCCAATCCCTACAGCCTCGGTCTACCAAACTCCATAATGTCCAGATGCAGTGAGTTCATCTCAGGCAGGAACACGTGTTTCCCCCATGACTTCTCCTGGGACCCGGGTCTGCAGCCACCAGGAAGCTGCTTGCCATGAGGCTGGGACCAGGGAAGAGTGTCCTGCCCCATGGATCCTGGACCCTTGGCCCCCGCACCACTGGGAAACATGGGTCCTCTGGGGGCCACATCCTAGACCCGGCTGGAGGAGGTATTTGGGCTTGGGTTTGAGTTTGCATTGTGACAAGCACCCTAGGAGATGGCACCCGTGTTCCTAGTGTTCATCTCAGGACCTTCCTGCCTGTCTCCCAACACGCTGGGCTGTGGGGTGAAATGACTGGAGTAGGGACCAAAGGTACAGTGGGTCTCGGTGATGCGCTCCCTCACATTTACTTGACACCCTGCAGTCTTTGCTCCTTTCCAGGCTTGAGTTATTCCTCACTTAGCAAGTTGAATCCATTGCCTGGAACAGCCACCACACCCTGACTCTATCAGTCCCAGCCACGTGGCCCGGGTTCTTCAAGGTGGCTCCACGCTGCCTCCACCTTCCTTCCCTACCCTGCAGCCCTCAGGGGCCTCTTTTTCTCCTCTGAGCTCTTAACTCTCCATGTCTGTACCACTCCCATGTGGCATTAATCCCCATTCAACATGTGACGTTGTTTATTGTCTCATGCGGCTGTGAAGTGCTTGGTGTGTGTGTCTTCTGTCCCCAAGCACTCTTTAGCGGTCTAAAGACCGCTTTGTCCCATAGAAATAAAATGTGAGCTGCACATGCAATTTAGAATTTTTCAGCAGTCATGTTAAAAACGTACAAACCAGGCAAAATGAATTTTAATAATATATTTTAGTTAACCCAATATATCAAAAAATATTATCATTTCAATATGGAAACAGTATAAAAATTATTAATAAGATATTTTACAATTTTGGTACAAAGTATTCAAAGTCTGGTATGCATTTTACTGAAAACTCTCGATCTGTATTGAGATTTAATAATGACCTCTCCTTCTCTTCCGTCTACCACATACCAGGCCAGAGCCGCTCCGTGGGGGGCTCCGAGCTGGAGCAAAGGAGCGTGGGCATCCTAGAGGACAGCCTGCAAGGGCTGGTGGTGACTGACGACAGGCGATCTGGCCATCATTCCATCGGGTGAGCCCTCCTAGGGGTCTGTGGGGACATTGTCGGGGAGGAGCAGGGGGCTGCACAAGGAGGGAAGGCAGTGAGTAGAGCAGGGGACCCGGAGTAAGCAGGCTCTGCGGGGCCTGCAGGGGTAGGGGGTATGGACGGAGGAGGAGGATGGGACTCCATGGGCCCCCAAAAGTGTCTGGACACCCAGATGTTCCAGTGTCATGAGGTGGCCAGGCCCACGCCTCAGTGACACACCCACCACCACCGTGTGGGTGGACTCAAAGGCCATAAGAGCGCCACCTCCTCCAGGAAGGCTTCCCAGTCAACTCTCCCTTCGGCCTGAACTCTTGACGTTGACACTTGCTGGCACACACACTGCCACAGCTTGTCTGCTGCTCTGCATGGGTCATGCCCCTGCCCACCAGTAGCACTTTGGGGTCAGAGGCCCACGCTGTCTTCTAAATCCCACAGAGTCCTGGAGGTGCTCCACACTTCAGGGCTGAACAGAGCTGGGGTGGAGACTGGGAGGGAAGATCTGCAGGCATCCGCAGAGCCGCTGAAGCTGCCCCTGTCGCCGATGGCCAAGGCTCTGGGAGAAGGGACAAAAGTCCATCCAGTGCCACTTCCCTTCATCCCCCAGAGCAGCCAGGCTGAGCAAGGGAGCTGGAGGAACAGACCTCACTGGTACAGACATCAACGATCAACCAGAACTAACCTCGGGCTGTTGAAAGGTGCAGCACAGACACGCACAGGTATGTGCAGGGCAGTGGGGCTCCCGGCTGCCAAGGCGCTAAGCACTGGGCCACACCACCATGGCTAGGCCCAGCAGGGGCAAGGCTCTGAGAGAGGAACTTGAGTTCATAGCCAAGTCCTCCGGGAGAGGCCCCCACCACATTAGAGCACCTGGCTAGAGAGGAGGAGACCTCGACTGAGGGTACCAGCCTCTGACTACAGCTGAACCCCTATTTCTAGGCATTAACTCCAAAAATTAGAGGTACCATGATCTTTCTTTTCCTTCTTAAGAATTGTAGGATTTTATGGCCAGGCTGGTTTAGTCTGGAGCCCATCTCGTCCAGTGCTGTCATCTTATGGATGAGGAAACCAAAGCAAACTTGAAGACAAGTTGGAGGTAGGGTCTAGTCTCAGGCTCCTCCTCACAGGCTTCCTTCTTCTCCACCCTCCCCTTGGTCCTTACACTGGTCCCAACTCATATATTCTCTCTTTCATCCTCTCTCAGGGCTGGAGTCTTTATTCTGATATTCCATCTTATGAAGAGATAGAGGTCCCCGTGTGTTCTTGACTTGAGCAGCTTCAGAGCAAGCTCTGCACCCCCAGTGCGTCTGAGAACCTCACGGATGGTTAGTCAGGTGTCAGTGATCTGGAGGGGCTCACGCATGGGGCAGAAGATCAGACCCTACGAGCCCGTTGAGCCATCCAAAGTCAGACCATGTGTTTGAAGCAACAAAATAGGGTTGATTTAACAAGGCTTGTCCTTGGAGACTACTCTCCCCAACCCCCGCCTACCAGAGTTTGTGCTTGCAATTCAAGTTTCTGGCACCAGATGGCAGTGTTGCTCTGTTGTGAATTGTAGACTACTGATTTGGTAGAAAAGTTTTAAAATTCATTCATTCATTCATTCCGCAGATATTTATTGAATGCTTACAGTGTGACAAGCATTCTTCTAGGTACTTGAGTTTACAACAGTGAACTAAACTCAAAAAGCTGTGCCCTTGGGGAGCTGCTTTCTCGTGCAGGAGGACAATGAATGAATGAGGAAAACATTCCCATGTCAGATGCTGATAGTTGCTATGGAGAAAAATAAAGCAGAGAAGAGGGGAAATGAGGGTTGGAATGGGGAATTGTGAAGCTAAAGGGGAGTTCGGGTCAGGGAAACTGAGATCTGGGCAGACCTATGGAGGCTCCAGGCCGTGGGTGAAGCAGAGAACGTTTGCATGGGAAGGGGCTATAGAGGGAATTTTGTGATATTTGACAGATGAGGAGACTGAGGCCAAGAGAGAGAGGGAATGACCTGCCCAGGTGAATAATCTGGAGGCTGGTAGCCTAGAGTTCCCGGTCCACCCCATCCCCCTACTGCCCCACCACGTCCCAAACACCACTCAGTCCTCCCTCAACTTGGCAGGACTGTGAACTTACCAAATGCTGTCTGCTTTTCTTTCTAGGCATGTTTTCTAGAATACCTTTCAGTTATCATGTGTAGTTACCCAGTTCTGGCCGGTGGATATTGGGCAGGAGTGATGTGTACCAATTCCAGGCCTGGCTCCTAAACACTTCCTATATGATTTTCCATGCACTCCCCTTTTCCTCCTCTGTACCATTAGAAGCACAGGACTCAGAGCTCCAGGGGATGACACAGTCACTAAAAGAAGGGACACTGGGTCCTCGTGTGACTACATGGACACCAGCACCTCATCACCCTGCTTTGGACCATGGCGTGAGGGCATCTGGCACAGTGAAACATTGAGATTTGGGGGTTGTTTGTCAAGGCAGCTTTCTTACCCTAACTAACACACCCACCATGGCCGAACCTAATGTGAATGCACGTTGCATCAGCCTTAGCTGCAACACTGTGTGGGGCGGATCTGACGTTTCCGTAGACCCTTTCTCACTGTGCCTGGTCATAGCTCCCATTTTTGTTAGAGGAGCTGCCCCTCGTCTCGGTGGTGCTGTTTCTTCAGGTACCTCCCTGCCACCACCCAGAGGTGGGCATGTGATCCAAGTGGCCCTTCTGAGTACACAGTCCTCTTAATGGGTTCAGGGCTACATACATAATGCGGTAAGAGCCTTGCTCAAGATTGAGGCAATGGATGCTGGAAAGCGAGTGCCTCTTCCTCTGAGATACTGAGCGATGAGGGAAGAGAGCCTGAAGCTGCTGGAGCTGTTGCCCAAGGACACTAGGAAGAAGCTGTTGGCAGAATGAAAGCGACAGGTAGAGGAAGGCATACCAAAGAACCAGACAGAAAATCACACTGTGCCACGTCGTCCCAACGTTGCCTGAAGCCCAACCTTCCTTCAGTTTCCCCAGTTACGAGAGCCGATTACTTATCTTAACAAAAATTGATCCACTTTGAATTTTGTCACTTAGAGTAGAAGGAGTTCTGATTAATAAATAATTATTGAACTAATGTGTATTGAGCCCTACAGCTCAGTGACATGAGCACAGAAAACTGGGATAAAATGGTGAGCGAATTAGGCAGCAGCCCCAGGGATCTCCTGCCACCATATACGGATACATTTGGCAGGTGCGTTTGATGCCAACGAGAAGTTGTTGAGAAGTTGGGTTTCATTTTTCCACTTCCTGGGTTGCTGGCTTGTCAGGATAAAGGAGGAAATATTTACCTTTTCCTTTACCCTTCTGGAAAGCCCAGCTTTTGTGTTCTTGGGGTTTGAGCTTTGCTTATCACGAGGAAGAAAGTAACAGTCTTGGGTCTGTGTTTCCGGCTAAATGGAGAAGTTGCCAGGCTGGGGTGGGCTGCTCCTGTGATTTGAATGGCCTGTGCCCATCAGCAGGTGGCAAACAGGGTGTTTGTCAGACATGGCCGGGGGGCGGGCATGGCCTTTAGGGCTTGTGAGGGCTTCTGCACTAACGAGGAGGTTCTGTGGGGACAGGGCTGTGGGCATAGAGATCTACCTCCATAGCGATGCTGAGGTCGGTGGATCTGGGACGGTGGGGCAGGGGCTGCCCTGTGCCTTCCAGAACTGGGCCCCAGATGTTGAGGCTCAAGAGCCTTGGGGAAGGCCCCCAGGTCACGCCTGCTGCAGCCCGGAGCTCACCCTCCTGCAGGGGCTATGTGGGCAGCACCAGTGACAACCACGGTGGACGGTTAAGTCCCTACTGTCTCCTTTCAGGAGTGGGGTGATCCCTAGGGTCCTTCCATAACCTTCATCATCAACTTTCTATAATGTTGACAAGTGAGGGCTTTAGCTAAATGTAACTTAATTTGGGAAATTTAAGAAATGTAATATCTATTGAATCTTAAACTTTGTGGCATGATATAATTTGTAATATATTTAATTCCAACTTGCTATAAACTAGGAAGGGGAAATTACAGGGCCCTATGAATCAGTGTAACAGGAGGATCCAATCAATTCAGGGGCATTAATATTTTTTGCTTAGTGGGGGACTCGCTGTAGGAAATCTCCTTGGCTGCAGTTCAGTTTTAGGTGAAATGGAGTTCTGGGACTCTCGCAGTTCCCGGAATTTCTTTTTTTATAGAAATAAATGGTTACAATCACTTATTATGTGTGTAAGTTTCAGGTTCTCCTGATCCTCATTGTTCAATATCCCAGAGGATATTGGATATTGGAGACCCTCTCCAGGATCCACAGACCAAATCTTAAGCAAGATGCTGGTTGGTGTCATCAGGTATTCGATCCCCTGTGATGGGGATTGAATAAGGTCTTGGCCTGTGTACTTGGAATGGCCAGACTGGATGATCTTATTCAGTCCCTACTATAACCTCCTGGGGTAAATATCATTATTATAATTTTACAGATGAGCAACCGAGGTAGAAGCAGGTAAATTTAAAGTTGTGGTAGACAGTCTGTCCAGAGTTATCCACAACTTGATACTGGGTTGTGGGAAGTGGGGATGAGAAAGCTTCTTCATGTCTGATCAAATAAGAAAAGCACATGACAAGCACTCTTTCCACCTTGATCATCACCCTACACCCCGACTTTGGAAGGTGTCTTAAAAAGATGTGATATATGAAGCTGTGGCAGCTGTCTTGTGACCATAAGGGGGAGATGGAGACAATTTAGAGAAGCTGGCGTCTTGGAGTTGCGAATCTACCTTGAGAAATGCCTACCTCTAGACTAGCAGCCAGTAACTTTCCTGTGGCTTAAGTCCCTGTTAGTCATAGTTTCTGTTATTTCCAGAAAGACCCATAGGCTCTGTTCCCAGTCCTGTTGGGGGGCTGAGGATGGGTTGGCAGATGTCATCGTTAGAGTACAGACGAGACTTAGAGAGGACGAAGGACTTGCCTGAGGTGTCCTCACGTGGAAGAACATGCTATCTCAGGGGGTGGCTGAGCAAAGGGTGAGCATGGCTGTGGGTTAGACAGGGGATGACCTGGGGCAGTGTGGGGCAGGCTGGAACCCCGGAAGAGGAGCGGGGAGCCTGTGCAAGTTTCATGAAGGGGTAGGTGGAGGAGGCACAGGGAAGATGTAGGGGGACTTCGGCCAGAAAGCATGCATGCAAACTCGTAGGTGAAACAACAAAAGGCAGACCGCCGTCCAGCAGTGACTTCCTGTGGCTGTGCTGCAGAGGACCTGCAGGAAGGAAGGAAAGGCAGTGGCTGGGATTCAGCTTTGACTATAAGGACCTTAATTTAGATCAGACATCCAGGAAGACGTTAGGAAATGCACTAGCAGTGATCTCTCTCTGTGCAACACTTTGTCCTGCAGAGGCACAGCCAGCTGCAATTTCTTATTTGACCCCCCGATGGTCCTTTGTGGTAGGCAGGGGTGAGAAGGTCCATTTATGGGTGAGGGAACAGTGGCAGAAAGCCACATGTCGGAGCAAAGGCGAGAACCCTGCTCCCATGAGCCCTGGTCTCAGCCACCTTTCTGGACCAGCTGGTGTGCCGGCTCCCCTAGGGGGAATATGTAGCCTTGATTTGTAGCATTTGCTCATTTCCATAGTGTAAATAGTCCCACCATGGCTGATTTGGCCAACATTTTTGCAAAACTGCTGGCATTTAACATTGGCTCTTGGAGCCCACATGAACTTGCTGCACACACGGTAGACCCTGCCGGCCACGGCCCCGCCCCACTCGCCCATCCACTGACTTGGTGAGGGCCCACAGGCCCCTCCTTCCTCCTGGTGACCAGCCTGTCCCTCTCCCACCTGCCCCTGGCTTATGGCCTTTCAGCTCTTGGCCCCATAACTTGGCGCTGCCGTTTGTGCCCCTGACCTCGTTTCTGGTTTGTCACCTCTGCTATACCCTAATCCTGACCCCTAAATTCCTGGCCCTGGTTCTTGGTGGTGACTTGCTGGATGCTTTGGTGTGGGGCCCGCTCCCTCTTCCCTTGGCCATGGCTGCCCCTGGTCCCTGCCTCCAGCCCAGGTCTGCCTGCCGCCTCGCATAGCGGATGATATTGCACCCCACGGAATCCTGGCAGTGGGATGTCTGGATGCTTTCAGATGAAAACGTCCTGGGAGCTCATTCTGAAGTTCTTTCCTTTCCAAACGGCCCACTGTTCCTTTACAAACTCTGAGACCCCTGTGAAGACCGGATTCCCTCCGATCTTTTTCATTGCAACCTCTCCCCTGCCTGGATTTGCTTACTCTCTCTCCTTCGCCAAAAGTGATGACCCAACTTGAGCCCCAGCTCCTCCAGCTCTCTGGGACTCTCTGTCCTTCCCAGCCCTCCCCTCCAGATCATCCCATCTGGCGTCTGCATCTGTTGTCCTGTGCCCCAAACCTACTCCGTCCTCTCTTCCTTCCCTTATTAAGATCTTATCACTGTTCCACACCCAAACCCTAATCACCACTACCAAGGCTTAGGTCGAGCCCCACCACCTCCCAAGCCCACCCCTGAGGTCCCACAGCGCTTCCAGCAGAACTCCTCAGCACGGTCAAGTGTCACTTCCTCCAGGAAGCCCTCCCTGACCTCCTCCCTTCTTTTCTTGGAGCTGAGTGTCCTCTCCTTGCGCATCTTGCGCAAACCTTTTTTATAATGCTCTTCCCACGGTAAAACAGCTGTTGGTGCTGGTCCCTCCAACTCAGCAATGGATTTTGGGAGGAGAAACTGTGTCCGTTTGCCTTGGAGCCCTGAGCAGGGCCTGGCCCATGGTGAGGTGCCCCATCAACGTGAGTGGCTTTGATGACACTGGGGTTAGTGGTCGTTTCTCTTTGAACACTCTAAAAGCACTTCCTGTGGGGATGCCTCCCAGCTCCTCTCCTTGAGTGGAAGTTTCTTGAAGCCAGGAACCCGTCCTTTTCCTCAGGGCCCCTCCCCGCATGTAGCTTTCGGCAGGCCCTGCCTCTGGCCACTGCAGAGACATGCTGGAGGCTCCTGGGCCGTAGGGTGTGTGCCTGTTTCTTCAGGCACAGCTGGCTGTGGACTGATTTGCCTCAAGAGACAATTAAGTTTAGGAGAGAGTTTTTCACATGCTCACAAGTCCTCACACTATCTGATTAGGAAGAGCCTTGGAGAGGCAGAGGGTGCAGTTGTCATTGAAAGACAAAATTTGCACTGTCTGTGGAAGTCGGGTGGCAGGACAGTCACTTTGGGCAAAGGCAGCAAGACTGAATGATCCACTCTGGAAGCTGGAGTCCACTGGGGGGGTCAGAGGTCAGGAGAATCTTTGGATCCAAGTGGGGGGCTGGGGACTTCTCATGAGGGTGAGCAGGCCCTCTCCCCCAACCCGCTACCCACTGACCAGCCTCCTTCGCAGGGAATATGGGCTCCAGCTCCCAGCTGGAACCCACGAGCAGAAATGTTCTTTTGGTTTTCCGGTTAGAATCCCACGAGCAGGAATGTTCTCGTGGTTTTCCTGTTGGAATCCTCAGGGCAGGAATGTTCTCGTGGGTTTCCTGTTGGAATTTCATGAGAAGTGCTTCCATTCTTCCAGTCTCCTGTCCCTAAAGTTTCAGGAGTATGGAGTCCTGGGGGAGTCCCAAGCCCAGCCCCTGCCCGACCTTGCCCACGACCTCCGGGCATCTAATGAGTGTGGAAACCTCCCACAGGAGGGACTCTTCGGCTACCTACGCTGCCACCACCACCGGGATTTCTGAGCTAAGCTACGGTCATTGCTGTTCTGCTGCTATGAACAGGGTCGACCTGAAGGCAGCCAGCCCTGCTGTGGGGTGAGGAGGTGGGGTGGGGTAGCCACACCCTCACTACTTATTAGCTGGAGGTACAGTGACCCGAGTCTCTCTAAGCCTTGGTTTCCTCCTCTGAACGATAATAGAATTTATGTTGCAGAGTTGCTGTTGAGGACAAATGAGATGACTCTCCCATGGCCCATCACTGAGCCCAGGACCAGGCCACACTTGCCACACCTTGGCATAATCCAGCCTGCACCTGCCTTCGCTGGGCAGAATCTCTTTTTTTCTTTCCAGATCCTTATGGGAGGCCATGTCCATGTTACCAGGGATCCTTCCTGCTCCCAGCAGCTCCAGCCAGGTGTCAGGGTCATAGGCATCTCCCCAGGGGCCCTGCCCCTGGCCCCAGCCACCTGCAGCCACCTCCCCTGGAGTGCTTGGAAGGCTGAAGGGCCTCCTTTGGGCCACAGGTATGTGAGGAAAGAGGCCAGGGGCCAGGGCCAAAGCAAGCCGTCCAGTCTGCCAGTCTACCTTTGCTGAGGCTCAGTGCCTGTGACGTGGCTCAGCGAGGTCCCCACTGTGCCCTTTCAGGGGACAGGGGCAGGGAGAGCTGTCCTACCCACTCCTCCCGCCCTCCCTCATCTTCATCTACATCACCCTCATCCTCCTCTTCTTCCTCATCCCAGCCTCTTCCTGTTTCTCTGGGCATTTTCTTTCTAAACCCCTGTAAAACCCTAGTTAGGCAGGTGGAGCATAGACCACCTTCCTCATTAGGGCAGGAACTCATGCTCAGAAGGAAGAAGAAAGTTAGTAGCACACATTTCTATGTGAATTAAAATATTCTGGAATAGGTAATCCCCAAACACTCACGCGGATGACAGATGTGGAGTGCATGAAGACGTGCACAGTCAAGAGTCCGGCTCTCGCCCGTCCCCTTTCTCTCCCTACCCCCCACACTCGCCACTGCATTTACTAGTTTCTTAGGTATTCTTCTAGAATGTCCTGTGTAGATCCAAGCAAATATGGCTGTGTAGTCTGATCTCCCCACTTCCTGCCCAACTGGGAGCGTGCTATGCCTGCTGTTGTGCCTCAATATTTTTTCCCCCAGGATTGATCTTGGAAATCCCTCCCATCAGTTCCTGGAGGACACCATCACTCCTTGCTCGATCGATCACTGACCACCTGCATTGAGCACCAGCTGTGGCCAGTCCCTGTGCAAAGTGATCTACACAGATCATGTAATCATCACAGAAAGCTAGACGTATAGTATGCTATGATCATTCCCTTTTACAGACGAGAAAACTGAGGTGTGGAGAGTTAACCTAGTGCAGGTCATTTGCCATCTGGTTCCAGAAACAGCAGTGCTGCCTCAGGCTCCGGAAGGACCAGCCTCTTGATTTTATCCAACCCTCAGCGAATGCAAACACTAACCCGGTTCTGTTGAAAGCCACAATCGAACCGGCGACCTTCAGACTTCACTTAACACACGCCCAATTGCACCATTTCACCATCCACGGAAGGAACAGGTCAGACTGCTACCCAAGTGGTTATAGGAATGTGCCGTATTTCACCAGGTCTCCAACATGTGAAAATGATTATCCCCATTTTCTGGAGGAGGAAAATGAGGCTCAGAGGGGTTGAGCCAGGATTGCAGCTCAGGTCTCAGGTCTTCCTCCCGGTGGCAAATACTGTCCAGCTCCCTTTCCTCTACTTTGTCCCCTGGGCCGGAGGACGTGTCGGCTGCCAGGACCCCTCTCTGAGGGGAAGGTGGGGGTTGAGCCTAGGTCCCAAAGGGCTGGCGTGGAGTCAGGGCAAGGTCTGGGTCAGCCCAGGGTGTGGGGAGGAGGTGCTTGTCGAAAGCTGGTGAAAAGGGATGAAGTGCTGTCCCCTCTTCCCCAACCAGGGCCCTCTGGGACAGAAGGACCCAGACCCCTCACAGTGACGCCGGGCTCACGAGAGCAGCTGCTGAGAGCGGTGCTTCACCTGGAGCTGGCTCCTTGGAGGCAGCCAGGATGACGAACGCTCCTTGGGTCCCTGCTTGCCCCGGTAATGTGTTGGGGACTCAGGGGAGGCCCTGAGCCTCAGCCTGCTGGCTCATCCAGCTGTTGTTCTGCTCCTCTGGGCTCTGGGCTTTCCAGAACATTCCACCAAAGGAAAAACATGGGATGGGTGGGGAGGCTTAGGGCTTGGCGGGAGACTGATCTCAGCTCTCGGATGTGGAGCCCTGGGACCAGGGCAATCTAGCCATCAGCAGGAGGGTGTCCTCATGTCCTTCAGAGTGTCCTTGCTATGGTCAGCACCAGAGTGCCACAGATGGGCCAGGTGGGCTCAAGGCCCACCAGCTTTGGGACGTGTGGCCACTCGCTCTGCATGCCTCCCCTGGGCCTTGGCTCCAGACCCTTCTGGCTCCCCACTGCCTGCCCCTCTGCTCTCCTCCCAACATCCCCAGCCCTGCTCTCCCCCAGAATCCCCGCAGGGACGGCTTCCATTTACCCACTACACACCGCACACATCAGAGTTGCCATTTATGGGGCCCTCGCTGAGTGCCAGGCGTTTACGAAGTACTTTCCTCACACGCACACACCCTCACCCTCACACTCTCACATGGTGTCAATTAATCTTTGCAAGACCGAGTGAGGAAGGTATCACTGTTACTATCTCCATTTTACAGATCAGAAAACTAAGGCACGAAGAGTTTGGTCTGAGCCCCCCACAGCTGGCGAGTGTGGGGAAGGCCGTGTGCTCTGGGGTGTGGTGTGGGCTGAGCGGGGAGCCCCAGGTGTGTGGACGGAGAGGAGGGAAGGCAGCTGGCCGGTGGGCCATGGTGGAGGTGTCCGGGTGGCGTTCGAAACCTCCACGATCTCGACCCCAAGTTGTGGGCCATGGTACAGATGGAGATGGAAGCGGCTCACTCTGGGCGTCCCTCTCTTCTGGTCCTTGTGGGCAGTCACCCTTCCGTCTGTCTTGATTGTCTGGGCTGGGGGCGGCGTCAGCAGAGAACTTCCTTGCTCTCCCTCCTCACTTTATGTCTCTCCATCTCTCAGCCCCACCTCTCGGCATCTTTTCCTCCCCTCGCTCCGTGTTTCTGCTTCCCTCCTCTCAAGTTCTCTCACTCTTCTCTCTCTCTGTCCTGGCAGGGGTCGGGGGAGGCCTCCAGAGCCCAGGCGGGGTCATGTTCTTGCAGCAGAAGCCCTCAGAACCCAGGGACAGAATGCTCCTGTTGCTACAGCTTGGTCCTTTCAGCCTGGAGTGCGAGCTCAGCCCCGGCCTCACACCCTCCAGCCCCTGTCAGCCTCTGGACCCACCCACTACATGGGGCTCCCCACTCCATGGGTTTGGGGAGCTCGATGGCATTTGTGAAGCTGCTTCCTCTGTGTGCGACCTCTCACATTTTCTGTTAGGGATGTCCCATGGCCCCATCTCCTGGGGCCCCCCTGGGCAGGGTTTGTGCCTCCATCCCTCGTTGAGGACACTACCGCTGTCCTCTTGGATCCTCTCTCTCCCTCTCTGTCCCCTCATTGCTCCTCCCTCTTTGGGGCTCCTTCGGACTCTCTGGGCCTTTCGTCCCGTTTTCCGGGGCCCGGCCCCGGGGGCCTGTGCTCGCTGCTGACCAGCACGGAGCAGCGGGGACCGCTTCCCCCACACGCCCCGTAGAGCAGAAGGGCGAGCCGGGGAAGAGGTCATCCTTGCAGAGTGTTGCTTTTTTGGCTTTTCTGAAGATTGCGAAAATGTGGCTTTGTCTGAGCAAGTTAAAAAAAAATCAATGCCACCTCCCACAGATGATACTGTTTCTCAGGCCCGCGGAGCCACTGTTGGTAGACAAATAACACATTAAAAATAGCCTTGTGTTTCCCAATCTCACGGCCTCTGGGGGCTGCGGGGAGAGGCCTTGGCTGGACGGGGTTTTCTGGCCCATTGTTTGCCCGCCTGGGCTAGGGGAGGGCGTGGGGCCGCTCGTAGGCGCAGTAATTCCCGGCCGCAGAAGGGAGGAGAGTGAGTTCTTGGCGAGGATGAGCAAGATAACGCACACTTGAATGGGGTAGCTGTTTGATGTTTATTTTTCCTTTCCCAGGCCAAGAAATATAGCACACTCCATTTTGAACTTCAGCTTCCACCAACTCCCCCCCATCCCCCGCTCTTTCTTTTTTTCTGGAAGTGTGCAAGGGAGACGGAGATACAAAGTCTTATTTCCATCTGGGCTCTGGCCCAGGAGCCTCGACCAAAAAGTTACTTAAGTCATATTTCCATCATCTGCAGATGGCTGTGTATTTATTTCTCACCAAAGTGAAATCCCAAATGGACTGCAGATATTTGCACGAGTCGAAACTGCTTCCTCCTGGCAGGGCCAGGATGGGGCTTTGATCCTGCTGAGAAAACAGAAATCTTGGCCGCAGCCTGGCAGCGACGCTGCATGTGGGGCTGCCCAGCATTACCCGAGAGCCAGGCCCTCAGTGCGGGACGGGCCCAGGGGTCCGCAGGGCCGTGTCCCCTAGATGAGAGAGGGCTTGAGAAGTCAGTGGGAGGTGGCTGAGTGATGGGGACGGAAACCAAGGCACGTAGTAGGGTCACCAAGCAGGTGACCGGCCCAGACAGAGTAACCCTCTGGAGGATGGCAGCCACCGTCTGAACTCTGTGAGCAAGTCTGTGTGTGGAGGGAAAGCCAAACGGTGGAAAATTACTCCGGGAGAACCTGCTGCTCCTGGACACAGGGGCCTGCTGTTAGGCCTGAGCTCTCGGCCGGTCTCTCTCTCCGCACCCTCACCCCCAGGGCACTGAGCCTGGCACGGGGCGACGGCCCTTGGCCTGAGCGCGCGGGCTGGTTCAGCCCTGGGTCAGGAGGGACAGCCGGTTGCGCTGAGGCAGGACCCGTTCCTGCCACCAGGGGACGCGCTCACCTCCGGGGCGGGACTCCATCCGGTGCCCCACACCCCACCCAGGAGCCTCCCCAGAGGATGGTGACGGACTCTCCAAGCAGGGCAGGACCCTTAAGGGCTGAGGAGGGCAAATCAGAGGAACCACAGGAGTGAAGAGAACCGGCAGAGCCGAACACCAAAGGCTGCTTTCCCGTCATCTCTTTCCTCTCCCTTTCCTCCTTTCCTCGTTGGTGTCCAGTGTGCATTTGCATTGCGCCCTCTCTGTTTCCTGGCTTTTGTTTTCCTCTTTTTTGGCTCCAGGTATCCCTTGCAATGGTGCTGATTTCTGTAAAGTGAATCCTGTGTTCCGGCTGCCATCCGTTGTAAGGTTTCGTGTGTGTTCCCAGAGCCGTGGGGAGGTGGGCCTGCGAGCCCCGCGGAGTTAAAGGCTGCGGCCCAGAGGAGCAGACCTTGCCCACGGATGAGGCGGGAGACAGCGAATGCCACTGTGTCCCCTCCAGAACTGTCCAGGCTTCCTCAGGGCCGCCCTGCAGCCCACCCTTTTCCTAGCCATACAACGCCTCTTGGGCCTGGGACCTCTGGCGCCACACTCCCTGCGGGGCCGCAGCAGGACCCCGCGCCCTGGGGTCTGAGCTCCTGAGTGAGGCCTCCTGGGGTGAGCGCAGCACCACCTCGCAGGGAGCCGGGACTCAAGTCCCCGCTCGGTTCTTCCCGGCTCGTGTCTCCGCCCGCCTGGCTCTTCTCTCCCAGGTCAGCCGCAGGCCCCGTCCCCCACCCCGGCCCTCCCGCTCCCCCCACGTCTTGGCTCTGCACTCTATTTTCCTTTAAGACTCTCTTTCAACAGAGCACAAAGTTGGCCACTAGCCTCTCTGGCCTGGCCACCTCCAAGCCTGACCCTGACTCATGGTCCTGGGCCCGACAGGACGTGGTTCACGTCGGTTTAGAAAACCTGGACGGCAAAGTCACAAACCATCTGCACCCTCTTCTTCCGCCCTAGACGTTATTTATGTGTGCGGCTTTGTGTTCGTTGCTAAATGTGGCCTGTGTGAAGGCTGTTGATTAACCCTCCGAGAAGTGCGCTTCCCATCGGGCAGGAACCGGGAACGTGTTTCTAATCAGGTAGTTAAACACCGAAGATTTATCCTGCTTCAGGCGAGCGGCTTCATGAAGGCAGAGGAAGGGGCTGGAGGAGATGCCCTGCCTCCTCCAAAGCGGTTTAAAGCAAGCCAGTTCTGTGCACGCAGATTGTCAGGAGGGCAGGAAATTCTAAATCAACGGTGCCCCTGGGCCTCGGTGAGGAGACAGGAGAGGGCACGGGGGCAGCCGCCACAGCCCGCCCACGGGAGGGGTGGTGGCACAGGCTGGCCTCAGAGATGGTCCGGACAACTCTCCGGGGACGAGCCATTTGTGAAATGGGACCACGTCCTGCCCTGCCTCCCTCACGGGGCATTTGTGCGGGGAGAGTGAGCAGGATCTGAAGAGCCACCTGCAAACAGAAGCCCTCACCCCCAGCAGGGCAATTGTGCCTCACGATGGGGCGTGTTGGGAGGTGGGGTGCGGGTGACAAGGTGGGAGGAAGGACTTTCATTCCCTGGGGGGGACGGGGTGCTCTGTGGCCAGGATGTTCCTAAGCTTTCCAGACCTGGCCTCTATTTCCTCACCGTCAAAGGAGGGTCATTCTAGAATCTTCACAACTGGCTATGGGGTCATGGGTTTCCCGACGCTGAAAACAACCCTTCTCCTGAGAAGAGGAGAGACCAACTTTTGGCTTCACTCCCCCTAGGTTGCCCAGCCCAGGCCCCTGGCTGGAGGGGCGCGAGGCAGGAGGCAGGGGGGAGGCCTGTGAGGCCTGGCTGGGCATGGGGCCCAGAGGCTGAGGGGCCACCGAGGCCCTGAGACTTACAACTGGGGCTCTTTGCACCAGCATAAAGGCACGCCTAAAAGCACCATTGAAAGGGAGGCTCAGACTGCCGGCCGTGCTCAGCCGAGCTTCTTGTCACAGCCCAGTGAGCCCAGAAAACAAAAAAATGTATTCACAGCTCTGAACCTTTCCCACTTCCCAGGCTTATTTCATTTGAAAATATTCAGAGTCAGAGGGAGGGAAGGAAAAGGAAACAGTCCAGCCTGATTTCCTAGTGACCGTGTGTCTGCTTGTCGGGGGTGCTGTCACCTCTCAGAGCTACACATTTCCCAACTTATAGGGTCATCTTGGGATGGAGAAGAGATAATGTCCAGGAAGAACAACTCCAGCAGGAGGTGCATGGGAGCTCCCTCTACCCCTCTTCCCTCCTCCCTCCTCTCCTCCCTCCTCCCTTTCCTCCATCCTCCCACCATTCTCTCCTGAGGTCTTTGCTGCATCCGTTTAAAAAAAAAAAAAAAAAAATATATATATATATATATATATATTTAATTTATTTTTTTCCTTGGTCCTATTAGTTCAGCCATTTAAAAAAAATTTAAAGTTTTCTTAGAGACAGGGTCTCACTACACTGCCCAGGCTGGTCTTGAACTCCTGGGCTCAAGCGATCCTCCTGCCTCTGCCTTCTAAGTAGCTGGGACCATAGGCACAGCCACCATGCCCAGCTTGTATTCCTTTTTAACATGCCCAGATTCAACCAACCCCATATCTTTCAAGGATTTGACCCAGACAGGCCCAAACAGTAATGAATCTTAAGCTGAACAGAACCCAAATATCTATATTTCAACTTGACTCATCAACTAAGAGAGTATGTACGCGTTTAAAGCTTTTTCCTTAGTTAGCAAGCTTCCGGGTGATGCGATGCAGGCTAATGTTTGAGAACTGTTGTTCTAGAGGATGCAAGTGCTTCCAAGCCTGGAGGGAAATGGTTTTTGAATATCCAGAGGTGAGCAAGAGGGAGGGATGGTGTTTCCATGTGAAATGGCTCCTGGGGAGCCCTTTGCTAGGATTTGGCCACCTCCTCCCCCTCTGAGGCTCCCCTGGTACCTCTAGCTGCTGAGTCAGGGGCCCAGGAAGCCTGCTGTCCACTTTTGGGGTTGAAATTGCCTTTCAGGTGTCCATAGCCTTGAGGAGGTGAGGCTCCTGATTCCGCTTTATGGAGCGTCCACCATCTCAGTCTTGGAGTGGGGAGAGGATTAAGAGGGTGTTTCAAACGTTTCTCATCCAGAGCCCTCTCCCTACCTCCCCGCCCCAGGACAGTAAAGCTACCAGTGTCCCCAGCATCCTGGCTTTCCCAGTGTGGGATATGTCCCAGTAGAACTTTCTGCACTGATGGAAAAGTCCTGTATCTGCACTATCCAGTATTGTGGCCATGAGCCACAGGTAGCTAGCTATTGAGTGCTTGAAATGTGAGGGCATGAGAAACTAACATGTTCATTTTCTTTCATTTAAATTCATTTATATTTTAAAAGCCATGTGTAGCTCTTGGCTACCATATTGGAGAGGGCAGTTCTGGGACCTCCGTTCATGTCTCGGCTTCTGAGACCTACCTTCTCTGTACCCTTGGCATCTGCTCCAGCCCTACAGGGTCCTGTCCCATTACACAGAGGGGAAACTGGGAACCAAGACACGGGGTACTCTGGGGAGCACTGGAACCTGCCCCCTCCTCTGCCTTCCAGCCCAGGCTCTGGCCAGCGGCTCCATCAGACCCTGGCCTCTGGCCGAGGTGTGGGAGTTTGCATGAGATGAAACTCAAGTCCCCTTGGCTGGCACCCAGCTGTGGCTTTGCACTTGAGCTGTGGGGCTGGGTGGAGGCAGCTAGAGAGGACCGTCAGAGGATGGGAATTCGGGTGGCCCGGTCAGCAGGGTCTGTGGGCAGGAGCTGTCCCCAAGGGGACTTCCAGGCCAAACAGACTTCCAGGTTCTGCGTCCTGGCAGCTGGGGGCTCTGTGTGACCAAAGCCCTCCCAGATGCCCCACTGTGGAGAGGGCCCGTGGAGGTGGTGGATGAGGACGTGACTGTGTACAGTGAGTGCAGGGCTGGGGGAGGGCACTGGCACCAGCTCTTTTGGCAGGAGACCAGCCAGCTTGCTCCACCCTCCCCACCATCACCCCCAGCTACACAGTTTGCACCACGAGCAAAATAAAGATGCGGGGTCCCTTGTTCAAAAATTAAGTATTTCAAGACTGTGACATGGGAGCATTAATCCAAGGGTGGGGCCCTTCTGACTGTGGGGCCCTGTGCAATGGCGCTGGTTACCAACTCGTGACACTGGCCCTGCCTCTGAGGCCCCAGACCCAGATGAACAGAGACCTATCTTTGTGGCCAGATACAGGGTAAAAGCTGGCCCATTCCTCTGTCCCCAGCCCCACTGGGCTTCTGGAGCAGACAGAGATGGTGTCAAGCCTCGAACTCCTGGGCTCAAACAATCCTCCTGTCTCAGCCTCTTGAGTAGCTGGGATGCAGGCACACGCCACCACACCTGGCCCAGCCATGCACGTTTATATGGTGCCCACTGCAGGGCAGGTGCCCTGCTAAGGGTCTCGCCTATATTACCTTCTTCCATCTTTCCGACACATGGAGGCAGATATTCTCGTCTGCCCCTTTCACAGATGGAAAACCTAAGCGCAGAGGGAGGAACTTCCTGGGTGATGGAAATGTGACCCTGTGGTTGTTACATGGGGGCATACATTCGCCAAAATTCAGCAAATTGTGCACTTAAAATCTGCGCATTTATTGAAAGTAAATAATCCATCAATAAAGATAATTTATTAAAGAAACATTTTTAAAACCGAGGCAGAAAGTCTTTGAGAACTTGCCTAAGGTCACATTCCTAGTAAGTTTCAGAGCTAGAATTTTTAACTTAGGGACTCAAGGGTAGGGCCATGCCTGTGCAATGAGCCCGGTTGTGGAGTCAGAAAGACGAGATTTCAGAGCCAGTAGTTTCTTGATCTTGAGCAAATTATAGTGCCTCTCTGAGCCTCAGGTTTCACATCTGTAAAATGGGAACAACAGGTAGTAACTGCCTCACAGGGTCATCATGGTTTAGTATCGTCAGGGACATATTGAAAGGGTGAGGACCCCACAATGCCCTGGGGGGTTGCACAAGGTGCTCTTGCGGGGCCTGTGGGCGGGGGGCGAAGATGAGGGCAGCGGGCGAAGCTGAGGGCAGCCTCATGCTGGGCATCCTCTTCTCTGCCTCATCAGCCCTGCAGTTCCTGCAGTTCAGGGCCCTGCCTATTGCCAGAAAGCGGGGGGTATGGGACAGCGTGGATGGTGAGGGCAGCAGGGGGTGATACCCAGGGTCTTGGGGGTGACAGGGAGGCTTGGACCCCTTCTTCGGGAAGTCATTGGTGAGCTCCCATCAGAGGGAACTGATTTGGGATTTAGAAATCTGGAGGATGGGAGAAGGTGTCTGGAAGGAGCGTGCTAAAGTCCTTGTCTTTGTTGGAATGAGGACGGACTTTGCTAGAAAAAATATCTAGTGGAGAACATATTAAAAATTAAGGGTCTCCACTAAAAGAATATAAGTAGAATGTGTTTCTTCTAGGTTCTGGCCTCACCCTGCCCACTCAGGCTTTCCATCTGTTGGGCTGGGCTGTATTTACTTATTTACTTTCCTTCCCCTGCCCAAGGAGCTTACCTTGTGTTTATCACTTTGGTCTCCTGACCCCTGCCCAGTGCCCGACATGGACTAGGTGCTTAATAAATGCTGGTAGGCCGGGTGCGGTGGTTCACGCCTGTAATCCTAGCACTCTGGGAGGCCGAGGCGAAAGGATCGCTCAAGGTCAGGAGTTTGAAACCAGCAAAGCAAGAGCGAGAGAGACCCCGTCTCTACTAAAAATAGAAAGAAATTAATTGGCCAACTAAAAATATATAGAAAAAATTATCCGGGCATGGTGGTGCATGCCTATAGTCCCAGCTACTCGGGAAGCTGAGGTAAGAGGATTGCTTGAGCCCAGGAGTTTGAGGTTGCTGTGAGCTAGGCTGATGCCACGGCACTCTAGCCCGGACAACAGAGTGAGACTCTGTCTCAAATAAATAAATAAATAAATAAACAAATGCTGGTGGATGAAGGACTTAGAAATGGAGTTAGACATGCCCAGCACGAGGCCCAAATTCTACCAACTACCAAGGAGAGGGCCTGACCAATTGCTCAGGTGGGAAAGTGGCTCTGTGTCCCATTATCTTCCCAACATGGGCCAACTCCAGTGGCCATACCCCTCCCAGTTCTGTTTTTGGGAAAATTCTGTTGCTTTTAGTCCCAAGGGGCCACCTTTTTTTCCCCCCGAATCTACTATTAGGTACCTCTATCAGTAGAGAAATGCATTTCACCAATGAGAGCGCTGAGGCTCAGAGAGGTTAAGGGACTCCCCCAAGGACACACAGCAAGGGATTGACTCAGGAGAACTCAGGCCTCCTGGCCCCTGTCCAGCTCCACTACACACCCATTGCCTCTAACGCTGTCTCGGCCCCCACCCCCGCGCAGTAATGGAGCTCGGCTGGGTGGGGTTGGCCTCCGAGAGGCTGGAGGCTTGGCTAGGCCAGCGGCTCATGGAAATTGGGCCGTTTTCCTGGGGCGGAAATGAGAAGCAGATGTGGCTGGGAGTTGGCGTGCAGACTCATGCCGTGTCAGGGGCTCAGGTTACATGAAGGGACACATGACCATGGTTCCAAAAACAGCCTGAAACCCCTAAAGCCCACACTGGGGTCTAGCCCGGGCCTGGGGAGCCAAGTCCCACCCCAGTCGCCTCCTGAGAGCCCCTGAGAGCCTGAGGGGCCGGGTGGGATGGGGATGATGGGAGAGCAAGGCCCCAGCCACTGTGGCTACTCGCCCCCGCCATGGATGTGCAGTTTAGTTTCTGCTGAGCGCCTGCACCAAGACCCTGTGCTTAGGAGCCCGCCCAGGAGGGGAGAGGCGCCTTCTATGGAGGCCACTAGCAGCTCCCGGCCTAGGGCCAGCCGACATCTATGCCCAGACCCCCCAAACCCCTGTTGCGGTCACACTCCACCTGGTGTCTCACCACTTTGCTTCTAACCTTTGGGGCAAGGGACTGGCCCGGCCACACTCAGGCCTTCTCTTGGAAAGCGCCCGGCCTTATGCAGTAAGAGAGGAGGTTAGTTAGCATCCATGCCTTCCAGACAGACAGCCGGTGAGGACCCGAGGGGAAAGGGCGAGGCAGGACTCTGGAGGGAGTGAGGTCCCGGCACACGTGAGGAGCCCAGGAACGATCTAGCAGTGGTATCGTGTGGCAGAGGGCTCTGTGCTCTGCCCAGGCCCCTGAGTCTCTCCCTTGGCCAGTGGAGCAGGGCCCCCATCATTCATTCATTCATCCATTCATTCATTCACTCAATATATGGTCCCCACTGTAGGCTAAGCCCCGAGGATCCAGAGGTGGCTGAGTGTGAATTCAGTCTCCAGGACCTCACTGCCTGCTGGGGGAGCCCTCGCAGAAGCCAACAAACGGCTCCGATGGATGGACTGACTGAGTCACTATTGAGCATACTGTGTGCTGGCGCCGTTCTAGGCTCATAGGATCCATCAGTAGATGGACAAAGTAGGCAAGGCCCTGGCCTGGTGAAACTGAGATTTTTTACAGGGGAGACGGACTATAAGAAATAAAAATAAAAAGTAGGTTAAATAATATGTTTAGAAAGTGATACACGCCATGGAAAGAAAGCAAAGCGGAGCAGAGGGGAGAGGGTCAGGGGTGGGGCCGGCGCAGTGGTCCCCAGGGCAGGGAGGCTGAGCTTCACGGAGAGACAGGGAGCTGGTGAGGGGGACAGGATGGGTGTCTGGGGGACGCGCTGAGGCCCAGAGGCAGGGGGCCGAGGCATTCAGGAGCAGTGATGCAGGGAAGGAAATGATGGACTCTGACTGGGGACGTTTTCCCAGGGGAGGTGACTTGAGAGGGTCTTGAAGAACCAGCAGTTCAGCAGGCACTGCGGGGAGCTGGAGCACCCCAACACCGTGTGGGGAGCCGAGTGGACAGGGGCGAGGCCAACCAGCCAGGGGAGGAAGGAGCTTGCCGCTGGCTCCACCCAAGAGTGTCATCCCTCGGGCACCCGGGAGATAGTGAAGGGTTTTAACCTGGGGCCGGGAATCCACAAGACCCTCCTTCCAGTGGAGACATGCCCTCTGGGCGCCGGGAAGGGGCTGGAGGCAGGGGGAGAGAGGAGAAGCAGGTGGGCAGGGGAAGAGGGGCACCTTGTGCCCAGCATGGTGGTAGAGAGAGGGAGGGAGGAGAAACACTGAGGGGACCAGAGGATCCAAGGGACAGGGACTTGCAGAGGGAGGAGTGGGCTATTTGGGGGAAGAGGAGGAGTCGGTTTGGGACGGGCAAATAGGAGACACCTTTGGGAAATCAGATAAAGTCCTGGAGCAGCTGATGGAGGTGACTGGAGCAGAGGGGACGGAGTGCACCCAGATACCATCTAAGAGCCTGCAGGGCCAGGAGGCAGCAGGGCTGTGGAGGTCCACCAGCCAGTGGCATCTCCAGTTTTGTATCTTGAGGGAGATCTGAGTAGAGGTGTAGCGCCCCTCCTCTTTGCCTGCTCCCAAGGCCATGGAGAGACAGGGTCAGAAAAATAATCTTGACAGGAAACAGGAAAGATCCCGGAGGGGGTGGGCCTCCTCGGATAATCCTGAGAAATCCCAGGCAAGGGCTTCCTGAACAGGGCCTTGTCAGCCCGAGGGTGTCTGGGGCGTGTGCCTGGTGTGTCCAGGGGCCTTGGTATCAGCTTGTCTGCATGCAAACGTGTGCTTCAGGCATGCACGTGTTGAGGAAATTGCATCTATAAATGAGTAAAGTGGTGTATTTTCACCTCCCCATAATTCTCGCTGTCCTACAGTCCTTCCGGGAAAAGGCTAAAGTGAGGTTTATTGCCAGAAAAGTAAGTGGAGGCTGGACTTGACAAGCAAGTTGCCCAGGAGGGATGGAGCAGGATGGGAAGTCGAGAGCTGCTGCAGGCAACAGAAGGACTCAAGGAAGAGAGAAGGTGAGAAGCATAAAATCAGTTCCATCCCTCACCTGGGGTGGGGGATCTTCAGAGGAGAAACCCCATCATGTTCGTGGGTAAATCTCACTGCACAGGGGTAGGTGGAGCTTGACTCTCAGATTGCGGCTGTGGGGAATTTTAGCAACCCCCCTTAGCAAAGCAGTAATTCAAGATGGTGCAATGCAATATGGCGCTACCATATTGTAAGTTAGAAATGGCTGGGGAAGATGTCTAGAAAGTGGCTTCACAGAACTCTGCCTCTTCCAGAGTGGTAGGGAAGAATGCAGCTAGGTGGACCCAGGGGCAGTGTAGAAACCAAGTCCACAAAGGCAGGAGCTGCACCATCTGCCTTGTGTGGGGACCTACACTTCAGTAGTACCCCTCCCCATAGCGCAACCCCCCCCCTCCAATCAGGGAGCCCCAGGGACCTGGCCAGACCAGCCCTGTCCTACCCTGTGTGAAGAAGAATCCAGAGGACTCCATGCTAACCTTGGACTCCCTCCTCCTACCACCATGAAGTCCATAAATGTCTCCCTGCACCAGGACATTCTCTTGGCTAGGAGAAGGGGGAGGGGTGAGAAAACCCTGGAAAACTGAGCATTTTACTCAAAGGAGACTGAGTTAAATGTGCAGAAACCTATAATTGGCAAGTTAAAGATTTTTCTTTTTTGGTTTTGTTTTGCTTCTCATTCATTCATTGCCTGTCAACAGCAGGAGTGATCTTATCAGATCAAGATGAGAACAGTATAAGAAAAATTAAGAAAGATGCTGGTTTTCCCCATCTGAGCTGTTGCATGTGATTTTTCAACCCTACCACCTACACATCTGTACAAGTTTTTCTACCCAGCTTTGTACTTTTGATTCCAGTTGTCGGAGCTTTCCTGGATACTCACTGCGTGCTTTACTTTGGCCAGGAGTTAAGAATCATAAAATCACCAAATTCTGTATTAATTATCTATTGCAGCATAATAAATGACTCCAAAGCTTATCCACTGAAAATTATAATAAACTTGTATTATCTCACACTCTTTATGTAGGTGAGGGATTTGGAAATAACTTAGTTCTGGCTCAGGGTCTGTCATGAGGTTGCAGTTAAGGGCTGCAAACGTCTGAAGGCTCAACTGGGGCTGGAGGCTCCAAGACACACCTGCCAAGTTGGGCTGCTATTTGGCAGGAGACCATTGTTCTTCGCATGTGGATCTCTCCATAGGTCGGCTTGAGTATTCTCAAGCCACGGTGGGTGGCTTTCCCCAGAATAAGTCATCTGCAAGAGCAAGGCGGAAGCCTCAAGGTCTTTATGATGACCTAGCCTCAGAAGCCACACCTCTCCACGTGGCCCGGGCTCTCAGAAAGTTTATGGATTGCAGAGTAGATATAAAGTCCCTACCAGAAAACAAGATGTCTGAGGTCCAAGAAAAATGATATGGGCTTTCTGAGGACAGAGTGGGCCACCCAGTCCAGGCAGCGGGAGGCTTCTAGGAATGGGCAGAAGAGCCCCAGGGCCTTGTCCTGCCCTGAGTGGCTCTTCCCTGCAGAGGGAGGGCTGTAGACTGGTCAGATGGGAAAGCCTTCGGGGGCTCGCCAACTAAAGGGTCTGGTTTCTGTCTGCCGGGCAAGAGGTGGGGTGTGTAGTGGGTGAAAACAAGGTTCCAGGGAGCTCCCAGAGGTCAGGCAGAATGGGGCCCTTAGGGACTTAAAGTGAGGCAAGGAAAGGAGTGGTCAAGTGAGGGACAGGGCTCAGAGAGGGCAGGAGAGCCAGGACTGGGCCACTTGCTCCTCTACTTGGTCAGCATGCCATTTTTCGGGGCTGTCATCCCTGGCCACAGATTCATTCATTTATTTCTGTATGTCTGCCAGGTGCTGAGGCCACAGAGACAAAGGTCCTTAGAGCTTGCAGTTTAGTGGGGAGGACACAGAGTATGGAGGTGACTCTTGTGAAGTGTGACAAGAGCAGTGCGAGGGGAGACCAGGGGTTATGGGAACGTTGGCAGCACACCTTGCAGGAAGAAGGCTGGTGTGGTCAGGCGGTGAGGTCTGAGCTGCTTCTTGTGGGGGAGGAGGAGAGGCTGAGCAAAGGAGGGAGTTCTGAGCTGAGAAGTCAGCAGATGCACAAGCCCAGAGGGAGACTCGGCAGCAGGCCGCCCCAGCGGCGCAGTCAGAGCAGGCACACGAGGGAGTGCTGAGAGATGAAGCGGGAAGGGCCAGGAGAGGTGTGCCTCTGCTAGCGAGGTGGGGTGGTTTGGATTTCTTCCAGAAGACAGCAGGGAGATTATGCAGGAATTTAACTAGAGGCATGAAGGGATCAGCTTCACAAGTTAGAAAGATTATCTGGGCAGTAGGGAGAATGGTCGGGAAAGGGTGTGTCCAGGAGGAGAGAGCAGTGACCCAGGCTATGCATGCAGTGTAGAAGTCGGGATAGAAAGAAGAAAACAAGTTCCAGAAGTCTTTCGAAGGATGGGCAGTCCTGGTCATGCCTAGAGACTGACTGACAATCAGGACCACAGACTGAGCCCATCTCAGCTCATCTCAGACAACCCGTCCAGTTCAGGTCCCAGACTGAGCTCGACCCTCTGCCTTGAAAGATCTCCTGAGCCCAACTGCCCAGCCCCAGACTGCCCACGTCAACCCCAGTGGCAATCTGCTGCCCTCATCTTCTAGAGAGAACTCAGCCTTTATTTTTTTAAAATTAAAAAAAAATTTTTTGAGACAGAGTCTCACTCTGTTGCCCAGGCTAGAGTGCTGTGGTGTCAGCCTAACTCACAGCAACCTCATACTTTTGGGCTCAAGCGATCCTCCTGCCTCAGCCTCCCGAGTAGCTGGGACTATAGGCATGCGCCACCATGTCCGGCTAATTTTTTCCATATATTTTTAGTTGGTCAATTAATTTCTTTCTATTTTTGGTAGAGACGGGGTCTCGCTCTTGCTCAACCTGGTTTCGAACTCCTGACCTTGAGTGATCCACCCGTCTCGGCCTCTCAGAGTGCTAGGATTACAGGTGTGAGCCACCGCGCCCGGCCAGAACTTGGCCTCTATCTGGAGGATGGTGAGGCCTGGGAAGCCCAGGGGCAGCACTGCAGCATGGGGAGGCCACTCAGGAGGCTGTGGCTGCAGGGCAGTGGGAGGAGAGGAGGCACTGGGCTAAGGCAATCTGGACCAGCGACCCGGTGGGGTTCCAGTGTCCTCGGGTGGGCCCGAGTAGCCCTGTGGGGACCTAGAAAGTGAGGAGGAAGAAAGCACGTGGCCGTCCAGCACCCAGGTCATCTGAGAGGTGGCTGGGGTGACAGGGATGACCCATACTATAGCCCAAAGCAGAGGTGGTGATCCCTGAGGTGGGCATTACCGCACCCCAAATTCTCAGCCCCCAGAGTGAGCTGTGCGGCTCCCTCCGCACAGCAGGTGGCGCCATCTCGCTGGGCTTGGATTTTGGGCCCAGAGAGCCTGGCCAGGAACCCCACCTGGGAGTGAGAGAGAAGGACAAAGCGGAGCCTGAGCTGGAGCTGCGGGGGTGGGGGGGGTGGGGGGTGGGGGGGTGGGGTGGGGGGAGGGGGGGGGCGGAGGGAGGGCAGGCCGTCCTGCTGCGCCCTTGGCCCCTCACCTCCGTGCCTCCCTCTCCTTTCACTCCTGCCCA
>VSMD01050390.1:0-42065 GCA_008750895.1 Mirza zaza
CACACACATATATATATATATATATTTTTTTTTTTTTTTTTTTTTTCAGCTGTCCAGCTAATTTCTTTCTATTTTTTTAGTAGAGACAGAGTCTTGCTCAGGCTGGTCTCGAACTCCTGATCTTGAGCAATCCGCCCGCCTCGGCCTCCCAGAGTGGTAGGATTATAGGCGTGAGCCACCACGCCTGGCCAATTGCCAATTTTTAGCTTAGTTCCTAAATACCGTGTTTCCCTGAAAATAAGACAGGGTCTTATATTTATTTTTTCTCAAGAAGACACCCTAGGGCTTATTTTCAGGGGATGTGTTTTTTTTTTAAGTATGGTACAACAATCTACATTTATTCAAATATAGTTAAGTCGTCTTCTTCTGGAACATCATCATAACTCTCCAAACCCCGAATTCTATCTTGAATTTCTTACGACACTATTTCCTTTAGAACCATTGGCCCACTCTCTCATGTCAAGCAACAGAGCTCTCATGCGGCAGATGAGAAGGGCTGCTCACCTTCTTTACTGCTCCACAACGAAATGCATGGGTTGTGCAGCTATGCTGCGTAGCCACGCCCATCACTAGGTCTTATTTTTCGGGTAGGGCTTATATTGGGCAAATGCTTAGAAATCCTTCTAGGGCTTATTTTATGGGTAGGTCTTATTTTCGGGAAAACACTGTAATACTGATTTTTTTATGCTCTTTTAACTCATTATTAATATTGTTCATGTATATTTGTAATTTGAATGGGGAAATGCTGTTATGAATTTACTTCTTTTAAAAAGAGTTAATCAATGAGTCAAGGAAAAAAATCACAAGAGAAATTAGAAAAAATATATATATTTTTGAGACAGAGTCTCACTCTGTTACGTGGGGTACAGTGCCTGCTGTGGCCTCAGCCTAGCTCACAGCAACCTCAAACTCCTGGACTCAAGCAATCTTTTGCCTCAGCCTCCCGAGCAGCTGGGACTAAAGGAATGCACCACCATGCCCAGCTAATTTTTTCTATATATTTTTAGTTGGCCAATTAATTTTTCTGTTTTTAGTAGAGATGGGGGTCTCGCTCTTGCTTAGGCTGGTTTCGAACTCCTGACCTCGAGCGATCCGCCCGCCTCGGCCTCCCAGAGTGCTAGGATTACAGGCATGAGCCACCACATCCGGCTAGAAATTAGAAAATAATTTGAGGCCGGGAGCTGTGGCTCACGCCTGTAATCCTATCAGTATCGGAGGCCGGTGGCGGAGTATTGCTTGAGGCCAAGAGTTTAAGACTAACCTGAGCAAGAGCAAGACTTCATCTCTACAAAAAAATAGAAAAATTTGCCAGGCATGGTGGCATGCACCTGTAGTCCCACCTACTAGGGAGGCTGAGGCAGGGGGATAGCTTGAGCCTAGGAGTTTGAGGCTGTAGTGAGCTATGATGACATCACTGCACTCTAGCTTAGAAGACAGAGCAAGGCCCTGTCTCCAAAAAACAAAACAAAACAAAAAACCAGAATAGAAATTGCATAAGGATAGATATATGTATCAATGGAATGGAACCAACCATGCACAAATAAACTCATATATCTATGGCCAATTTATTTTTGATAAGGATGCCAAGATCATTCAATGGGGAAAGAATAGCTCCTTTTCAACATGTAGTGCTGGGATAAGTCAATATGCAAAAGAATGAAGTTGGAACCCTAGCTCACACAATGTATAAAAATTATCTCCAAATGGATCAACAACTTAAACTTAAGAGCTAAAACTATTACAAAAATTTTGCATTCAATATAACACTACTCAAAGAGTGAAAACACAGCCTACAGAATGGGAGAAAATGTTTGCAAATCATATACCTAATAAGAGTTTCATGTCCAAAATATACAAAGAATTCTTGGCTAGGCACAGTGGCTCACACCTATAATCCCAGCACTTTGGACAGCCAAGATGGGAGGATTGCTTGAGGCCAGGAGTTCGAAACCAGCCCAGGCAACATGGTGAGACCTCATCTACAAAAAATTTAAAAATTAGCTGGGCATAGTGGTGTGCCCCTGTAGTCCCAGCTACTCAGGAGGCGGAGGCAAGAGGATTATTTGAGCCCAGGTGTTTGAGGTTACAGTGAGCTATGATCACTCCACTGCACTCCATCCTGGGCGACAGTGAGATCCCATCTCTACAAATAATAATAATAATGACAATAATTTTATAAAAATAAAAACAGGCCAGGCGTGGTGGCTCAAGCTTTGTAATCCTAGCACTTTGGGAGGCCAAGGCAGGAGGATTGCTTGAGGCCAGGAGTTTGAAACCAGCCTGAGCAAGAAGGAGAAGACTTCTCATCTCGACAAAAGTAGAAAAATTAGCTGGATGTGGTGGTGTGTGCCTGTAGTCCCAGCTACTTTGGAGGCTGAGTGAGCTGTAATGAGGTCGCTATACTCCAACCTGGGTGCCTGAGTGAGACCCTGTCATCCACTTATTCATTACTAAATAAATGAATAAATTAAAATAAAAACCAAGTTCAAGACAAGACATTCATTCCTTATTCTTGAGCTCCTTTGTGATTTTATCATAGGGCTCCAGTTGGCTTTATATGACAACCTCTTGCTATGCTCTCCACAGTTCAGAAATACAAATTTTAGAAGTTACTCCTAACCATCTGGCAGCTCCAGCACAGTTTCTTAAGTGCTGTTTGTTCCAATACAGGTAACCTTGGAAGCACTCATACTCAAAACAAATGTCTCTTGCCTGCTGCTGACTGAAAGCCAAACATTCTTGTCTAGGATAACTCATCACACTTAATGTCTCCAAAAGGGACAAACAAGCTCACAGATGAAATGGTACTAGCTGCTGCCAAAGAAAATGCTTCTATTTTTCTGTCATGATATTAGGTAAGTAGGGAAGGAACCTAGTTCTGAGGACTATTTCATTTGCCGAGACAAAAGCCAAGTTTATTTTTACCTTGAAAATCTGTTTGGAGATAAGGAAGAACTTTTGCCATTTAAAATAAGGCACAAGTTCAGAACTGAAGCAGCTTCTGAATATCAAAAAGCAATTTAAGGCCAGGCGAGGTGGCTCACGCCTGTAATCCTAGCTCTCTGGGAGACCGAGGCGGGCGGATCGTTTGAGCACAGGAGTTTGAAACCAACCTGAGCAAGAGCGAGACCCCATCTCTACTATAAATAGAAAGAAATTAATTGGCCAACTAACATATATAGAAAAAATTAGCCGGGCATGGTGGCACATGCCTGTAGTCCCAGCTACTTGGGAGGCTGAGGCAGCAGGATTGCTTGAGCTCAGGAGTTTGAGGTTGCTGTGAGCTAGGCTGATGCCACGGCACTCACTCTAGCCTGGGCAACAAAGTGAGACTCTGTCTCAAAAAAAAAGCAATTTAAGGCAGGGCGCGGTGGCTCACACCTGTAATCCTAGAACTCTGGGAGGCCGAGGCAGGCAGATTGCTCGAGGTCAGGAGTTTGAAACCAGCCTGAGCAAGAGCGAGACCCTGTCTCTACTATAAATAGAAAGAAATTAATTGGCCAACTAATATATAGAGAAAAAATTAGCTGGGCATGGTGGCACATGCCTGTAGTCCCAGCTACTTGGGAGGCTGAGGCAGCAGGATTGCTTGAGCCCAGGAGTTTGAGGTTGCTGTGAGCTAGGCTGATGCCACGGCACTCACTCTAGCCTGGGCAATAAAGTGAAACTCTGTCTCAAAAAAAAAAGCAATTTAACATTTCAGTTTTTAAGAAATACAAAAACCATGTTAGAAAGACAGATACCTAACATGTATATAATGTGGAGAAATTCCAGATCTTGAATCCTGTCATGACAGGGTTCCAAATGTGAATTTGGAAAATTATTTCCACTTGAGAGCTTGAACAATTTCAAGCCAATTTGAAAATATAAACTGTAAAACACCATTTGTTCATTTAATTTTTATATATCATTTGATATGTTCCTACATTATTCAGTAATTACTACATTCATATTCTAAAATCAAGGCAATCTTATGATTTCCTCACTACTTTTTGGTGAGTAGAAATCAAAGCATATAATGATCTTTATCAAGACAAAAAGAATGCCTGTAAATCCCTTTGGATTTCTGCTTGTACTGCCTGTGTTACAGAATAGGTAAAATAATAGGAAATGTAAGGCAGGAGAGGATGTTGCCACAATGCATTTTATGGGGTTAGATGGTCTCAGGTTTGAAATCTAGTTCTACCACTTACCAGCTAAATGACATTGGGCAAGTTTCTTCTTTTACTCATTCAACAAATAGTGTACCTCTGCGTCCCAGCCACTGTTCTAGGCACCAGGAATAGAGCACTGAACAAGACAGACTAAGTCTCTGTTTTCATGGACAATAACCCTTGGTTACTAAATGTTTCTAAGCCTAAGTTTCTGCCTCTAGAACATGGTATGACCAACTTCATAGGGATGTTGTGAAGATTAAGTAATGCACATAATGTCTTATGAATAAAACCTTATGAATAATGCACATTAGTAAAGTCAATGAATGGCACTGAGTAAACAATAAATGTGATCTTAAATTTTTAAATACATCATTTGCATCTCATCAAGTTAACAATCACATTGCCAAATGCCAGTCTCCATATACAGGTCAGGTGTGAAGAAAAGGAGAAATATAAGACATGAAAGAAACAGAAAAGGCAGGGTGGCTACAAACTTACCTTCTTTTCAACACCTCCCTCTTCTCTATGCGATTGAACAGTTCTTGCTCTCTCTCTTTCTCTGTCATCTGTTCTAGACGGGCCCTGTCTTCCTCATCTCCCATGAGGTCCTCTCCATAGCCATCATGGAACTCTTCATCTTCTGATGAAGAGTCTGAATCTGAACTGGAAGAGGAGCTGTTGCTGTCAGAATCTGACACTTCACCTGCAACAAAATCCCAAACACAAGGTTACACTGTGCTACAGAAGACAGAGGCCATAGGTGACTCCACAGTGTTGATTATCATCACCCTTGGCTCTCGCAGGTAAAGTGGCACATAGCCACCTCAACTCTTATAGGACCAGTCCTTGGTCTGTCTTTGGTAAATGCAAACACAGGTTAGGGAAATTTAGGCTAGAATAAGAAACCAGATGTTCTTTTTAGTTTATTTTATTTCTTTCTGGGGGCGGGGCTGTGTGTCTCACTATGCCACCCAGGCAGGTATTGAACTCCTGGGCTTAAGTGACCTCAGTCTCCCAAGTAGCTAGGCCTACAGGCTTATGCCACCACACTAGCCTAGCTTTTTAATTGTTCTTTTTAATTCAAATTTTGTATTTTGAAAAAAAGAAAAAAATTGCAGACCTAGAGAAAAAAGTTCCAAGAAATTGACACACCTACATCCTTTACTTAGAGTCACCCACTGTTAACACTGCCAATTTACATTCTCCTTCTGTCCACATATATAAAACAATGTATACATTTTTATTATTTATGTTGCCAAACTAAAAGTTGCAGAGATCTTGACTCTTTACCCCTAAATATTTCTCCTAAAGGGGACAGTCTCTTAAATAACTAATTATACCATTATCAAATTTAGGAAATTTAACACTGATACAGTACTATGAACTAATATTCAATATTCAGTCCATATTCAAATTTCACCAAATATTCTAATACTGTCCTTTACAGCTACTTTTCAGCCAGAGTAGGATCCAATCTAGGATTATACATTTCATTTGGTTGCCATGTCTATTTAGTATCCTTTAACTGACATCAGCCTTTCTTTCTTTCTTTCTTTTTTTTTTTTTTTTTGAGAAAGAGTCTCACTGTGTTGCCTGGGCTAGAGTGCCGTGGTGTCAGCCTAGCTCACAGCAACCTCAAACTCCTGGGCTCAAGCAATCTTTCTGTCTTAGCCTCCCAAGTAGCTGGGACTACAGGCATGCGCCACCATGCCCAGCTAATTTTTTCTATGTATATATTTTACTCGCCCAATTAATTTCTTTCTGTTTTTAGTAGAGACGGGGTCTTGCTCTTGCTCAGACTGGTTTCGAACTCCTGACCTTGAGCGATCCTCCCATGTTGGTCTCCCAGAGAGCTAGGAAAATCAATTATTGACTGAATGAATTACTGACTGAAAAGCTGTGATTTTTCTAACCCTATAATTTCTTCTCCATTTATTAGTTGGCTTTTTTTTTCTTTCTTTTTTTTTTGAGATAGGGTCTTGCTCTGTTGCCCAGGCTAGAGTGCAGTGGCATCATCATAACTCACAACAACCTCAAATTTCTGGGCTGAAGTGATCCTCATGTCTCAGCCTCATGGGTAGGTGCCACTGTTCCTTGCTAATTTTTTAATTTTTTTGTAGAGATGGGGTCTCTCAATGTTGCCCAAGCTGGCCTCAAACTCCTGGCCTCAACTGATCCTCCCACTTTGGCCTCCTGAAGTGCTAGGATTACAGGTATGAGCCACTGGGCCAGGCCCTTAGTTGGCATTTCAAATGCCAATTTTTTTTTCTTTTTTCTGTTTTTTGTTTTTTTCCTTTTTTAAATTTTTTCCATTGTGCAACCTGCTTCTGTGCCAGCAGCCTACGGGCACAGGCCAGGCAATGGTTCGGGGCCACAGTGCGGTCTGGCATGGGACACTATGAGAGGTCTAGGGTAAATGCCAATGTTTTAATGAGTCATTAAACTAATTATTGTGAATGCCTAATGACAATGAATCTTTTTTTTTTTGAGACAGAGTCTTGCTTTGTTGCCCAGGCTAGAGTGAGTGCCATGGTGTCAGCCTAGCTCACAGCAACCTCAAACTCCTGGGCTCAAGCGATCCTCCTGCCTCAGCCTCCTGAGTAGCTGGTACTACAGGCATGCGCCACCATGCCCGGCTAATTTTTTCTATATATATTAGTTGGCCAATTAATTTGTTTCTATTTAAAGTAGAGATGGGGTCTCACTCTTGCTCAGGCTGGTTTCGAACTCCTGACCTCAAGCAATCCGCCTGCCTCGGCCTCCCAAAGTGCTAGGATTACTGGCGTGTGCCACTGTGCCCGGCCTGACAATGAATCTTGATAGGTCAAAGGATGGCATGGAAAAAGACAATATATATTACCAATGAGTATTAAGTTAAATCAGCAATTTAACAATAACTGTGCATGACTCAATTTGAACTAACATTCACAGTCGTGCTTAAAACCAGGTCACGCCAATTCTATACAAGCCAGTTGGTAGGTAAATATTATTATTTTTCTAAATTTAAAGTTTATCATTCTAGTCCTGGAATAAGTTCACTTTTCAAACTAGTGTTAACAGAAAATCCTGGAACTGGCTTCCAAAAAAGAACATTTCCTCCTGAGTTTTGTATCTGGTTCAAGGATTCAAGGATTTCCCTTCTTAGTTGGACCATGCATGACAAAGAGAAGGGAGAAGCCACTCAGGATAAAGTAAACTAAGACTCATGCAAGAACTCCTCATGAGTTCCATGGACGGGTTTCAGGAGTCTCACAAACCCTCTGGAATTTACATGTAGCTTTTTTGCTTCATTCAGATTCTCAAAGGATTCATGACCATTGGAAAATTAAAGACCACTTCTTGAAAGGCAGAGGTCATGCTCAATGCAGACACCTTTCCTCCCCTTTATGCCTCGGCATCTTCGACCTGACGAGAGTGGGAGTTGGGGCTGAGCTCACCTTCCTCAGGGGCTGAGCTCTCAGCTGAACTGTCTTTGTCTGAACTGCCTGAGGAGGCAGTTTTGTTGGTCTGTTTCTTCATGGTTCCTTTCTTCTCTATTTTTCTGGCTTTTCCTTTCTTCTTATTTTTATTGCTCCCAAATGTCCACTACAAGGAGAAAAGAAAAGGAAAAATTGAAATAGGAATAGGGTTTTTATTGGGAAAAGCTGAAAGATTCAAGAGTTAAGAGTCTCTGACATTCATCTTTGAACCACAAACAATACACTTTATATGAAAAAAGATACAGATTTCTGAAAACTTGGTTAAAACTTCATAATTTCTGGTTTGGAATTTCTTAGAACAGTAAAAAATTTACATAATAAGCATAAAATCTATTATTATTATTATTTTTAAGAGACAGTGTCTCACTGTATTGCCAGGACTGGTCTTGAACCCCTGGGCTCAAATGATCTTCTTGCCTCAGCCTCCTGAGTAGCTGGGACTACAGGCATGAGCCACCACTCCCAGTTCATATATTGTTTATTGCAACAGAAAAACAAAGATATCAACTTTATGACAAGTAAACTGAATTAACTAAAACAAGAAAAACCAGCTTCTAATGTTTTCTGTGGCAGAGATGGCAGTAATTCCTAAGGGTTGGTTGTCTGGGTTTCAGCACATAGAGAATGGTTTAATTCTGAAGTGACTCTCAGGAAGGCAGGGAATGAAGCTTATGCCTAAGAGAAAACTGTGGAAAGCACAAGTAGAAAGGATAAGGGCCACTCTTTGGCATGGATGGCAGCACTGGCACCAATTCCAAGGAGGCACAAGGTAAAGTAGATCATTAAATACATGCGTGATCTTTTTTAAAAAACCCGTACAAACTATAACACAATGTTTAAATTGGATCATAAATATGAGATTCTAGATTTCTAAACACAAGGAACTTGCAATTTGCTTCATCAGAGTAACAGACAGGCAAATACACAGTTAACTACTCCAAGGCCCAAACAACCATCTTCACCAAGCACTTTAATTATAAGGCTGAAAGACCATACAGTTGCTTTAAAAATTAAAAGACTATTTAGTTACCATTAAACCATATCTTCTTTGGTATTTTAACTTGTCAATTCAGAATGATTTTAGAGGCTGGTAATCCTAGCATTCTGGGAGGCCGAGGTGGGATGCTTCGGCCCAGGAGTTTGAGGTTGCAGTGAAGAGATGATACCACTGCACCCTACCCAGGACAACAGAGCAAGACTCTTCGCCAAAAAAAAAAAAAAAAAAAGATTGGTGACAAATATTTTACTTGTTTACTTGGGAACTTTATTCTATGTACTATAAAGAATAATCTTCATCTTTCCATTATCACAGACTGAACATCAAATCTGGTGTTAACATAAAATGTCTACATCTAATATTTAACAAAAGCATAAAGTCTTTGCTCCTTTTATAATAGGTTGATAAATTAATCTCCTACCTTATAATAACCAAGATGAGAAGTAATTTTTTTTTGTATGTTTTAGTGAGTTGGTGTAACGGAGTAGTTCTGAAGAAGTTTCCATCTTAGAAATGTCCCATGAGTTATTCTTAAGAACCACAGTCTGCTAGTGTACCTTGATACACTATTGTGAAAAGGTGCTATTTTAATATTCTGGTTTTCATTTTAAATTTACTATTAGTTATTTTAATTGCCACTTTATTTTTGTATTGGTACAAGTGAAAATAAAACAGCCACATGTTCTAGTATGATATATTAAGTGAATGAACAATGACTTCTTTTTATAAGTGAATTTACTTCTTAGACTGTAACATTTTTTTTTTTTTTTTTTTTTTTTTTTTTGAGACAGAGTCTCACTTTATTGCCCAGGCTAGAATGAGTGCCGTGGCGTCAGCCTAGCTCACAGCAACCTCAAACTCCTGGGCTCAAGCAATCCTGCTGCCTCAGCCTCCCAAGTAGCTGGGACTACAGGCATGTGCCACCATGCCCGGCTGATTTTTTCTATATATATTAGTTGGCCAATTAATTTCTTTCTATTTATAGTAGAGATGGGGTCTCGCTCTTGCTCAGGCTGGTCTCAAACTCCTGAGCTCAAATGATCCGCCCACCTCGGCCTCCCAGAGAGCTAGGATTACAGGCTTGAGCCACCGCGCCCGGCCTAGACTGTAACATTTTGATACCTAAAGCATTATCTAGAAATCCTAATGCTTCTCTTTTAAAACTGAGTTTTCAACTATTTCAAATTATAATCATTCAAGAAAGATAATTTTCTATCCAGTTTGAAAGACTCCAAAAGAGGCGAAAGTGTTCAATTTCTTAGATAACTGAGCTAAAATATATCACTTTCTGTGCTGACAATACAGATACTACTAGAGTCAGTAAAATATAAAATATCTTTTGCACTGGCTCTTGTTACAAGAAATAGCACAACACTACACATAATAGATGCAAAATATTTATTTGTTGGTTTTGAAAATGGGCATGACCCACCTTTTCCAAACAGGGTGTCTTAGCCCTTTGTACTTCTACTCAATGGGAGTATGAAGAGATTGAGAACATAAAGGTTGAGCTATCAGGGTCACATGTGTGTCACAGTAGCTAGGTCTATTTTTGCCTACAGATTTGGGTTTCTCCTGTGGAACAGAGCCAAATTCTGGACTCCCTAGGGGAAAAAAGTGTTTATAAGAGCAAAATGACCTCAATGTGAAGTCACACAGGTGAATGTAACTCAGGGTATGCTAAGAAGCAACCTGGCTTCCTTATTCTGCCACCCTCCATCTGTTTCAGTCTGCCTCAGCCTAAGCTTAACCACTTGTCACTCATTTGTAGTCTTTAATGTTTATTCCTTGTATAGAAGGGAGAAAAGACAAGGGTAAAAATATAAGAAAATTAAAATGCTTTGATTTAAAGGGGGCTTTCCTGGCTAAACTTGAATGTGAGTAGGGAATCTCATTTTTTTCTTCCAACAATTTTCAAAAGAAATGAGATGACACAGTTGCCTTGCCTCCCATGAGGCTGACTCAGTCAGGTCTATCACACCAAAGGCAAACCACCAAAAGTTCAATATGTGACAAGGTTTTGGGAGAATAATAATAATGTGGGTGATTTACTTTTAAAACTAAAGTTTCTTTTTCTTTTTTTGAGACAGAGTATTACTCTGTTGCCTGGGCTAGAGTGCCATGGCATCAGCCTAGCTCACAGCAACCTCAAACTGCTGGGCTCAAGCGATCCTCCTGCCTCAGCCTCCCGAGTAGCTGGGACTACAGGCATGCGCCACCATGCCTGGCCAATTTTTTCTATATATATTAGTTGGCCAATTAATTTCTTTCTATTTATAGTAGAGACGGGGTCTCGCTCTTGCTCAGGCTGGTTTTGAACTCCTGACCTCGAGTAATCCGCCTGCCTCAGCCCCCAAGAGTGCTAGGATTACAGGCGTGAGCCACCGTACTCGGCCTTCACTGCATCCTTGAACTTCTGGGTTCAAGCAATCCTCCTACTTCATCCTCCCAAGTACCTGGGACTACAGGTGTGCACCACCACACCTGACTAATTTTTAACATTTTCTATAGAGATGGGGTCTCACTATGGGGTCCAGGTTGGTCTTTAACTCCTAGCCTTAAGCAATTCTCACGTCTTGGCCTCCCAAAGTGCTGGTATTACAGGTGTGAGTCATTGTACCTGAACGAGAAAGGTATTTTTAAAGTTAAAAAAAAAACCACCTATATTTCTACCACCCAAAGATAAATAATCACTTAAAATTGGGGAGGAAGGGGGCAATCTCAGATGGTTAAGACTTGTGGCAGGAAGAATTGATATAGAAATATCTTAGTCCAGCCACTGGCCCAGAGATTGCTCACCTATGCCTGCAAAAGTTTATTCTCTTGACTCTGAGAAAGGGAAGATGAATTCTTTCATTGCCAGAGTGTGGTAGTAGATGGAATCTAATGAATAAAAGACAGAATTAAAGAGACAGTCTTATGCTTTCTCCACCCAGGAGGGAGTAGAGGAAATGACCTGGCATTTCTTAATTTGTTTGGGAATTATGGCTCTACTGGAAAGCAAGCTCTGCTGTAATCCTAAAATGCACCAAGCATAATGCAAGAAGCGCCTGCTGGTCTGCATCTGAATTCTGGGAGGCCAGAGCATCCCCCAGTGACAGCTGTTCAAAAACCACCTGGGAAAAGGAAAGGATCCATTGTCAGAACTGCTTTCCTGGGCATACATGTAAGGGAGCCACACACAACACCAGAAAGTCTTGCGTGAATATGCAGTGAATAAAACCTAAAATAGAGACTGGATGCAAGATGTTTTCTTATCTAATAAATTAAAAGAGATTAGCAATTTGACTCTCACTGATGTAATGGATACTCTAATGGGCAGCAATTATCTAACAACACAAGGAAGGGGGGTGCTATATAACCCTAGGCCATCCTGAGCGTGTGTAGAATGTTACAAGCAGGTCTTCATCCTGGGAAGCAGCTGTCCTTCCTGGCACTCAGCTGAAAGATGGGAAGGAACACAGCACGGGGAGTGGTTGCTTTGGACTTGGGTGGCATTCAGATGCTGAGTACTTTGAGCATCCTGGAGGCAGAAAAGCAAGAGACTTCAAGATTTCGGAGAGGAAATTATCTCTATGGTCAAGGAATACCCATATTCCTAGGCCTCAAGACCCAGAGTAGAAATCACTCCAGCCCAGTTACTCTGAACTGAATTTACAAGGGAAATAAAATACTTTGAAGTACATAGGGTTAAAGAATAATAGCTGGGCTAGTGACAAACTACACTGGGATTAGGGGTCAAAAGAGCTGGGGGACAGTCCAAGCCTTTAATCTGAGATTGTTTCCTTTCAGTCTGGTTTGGACACAAAAGCACAATTGAAAAATAAGTGATACCAAAAAAATGTACAATATAATTAATACTATATCATTTGATAGGAAACATCAAAATCGTAAACAATTCTCAATTTTGATTTGTAAACAAATTTGACCAAGTAGTTCATGAAAATCACCTTACTATTCCAAATACAATTCTTGTGATTAAATTTTAATAGTGTCTAGATAAATAAGGTGCTATTGTATGGATGACTACATAGTCAAGAGCCAAGAAGTATGTAAAAATAAGGCTCGTGAGCAATTCCAAATAGCTGTCAGTAAGTTCAAGTACTAAAGCAGGGTATTCCAAGCTAAATTCTACTACTGGGTATCCTGGTTTCCTGACCCCAGAGCACATTAGACACAGAATTTGGAAGTAGAGCAGGTTACCAAGAGATGAGCACAATGGTCACTTCTTACCTACACTGGAGAAGAAAGAAAAGCTGTAAAAAGCCATACCACAGATTTCAATATTTTGGAAAGCATTATTTCATAGTAGGAGAACTACCATTCATAGTCATGGCTTTTTTTTTTGTTTGTTTTTGGGATAGTCTCACTCTGTCACCCTGGGTAGAATGCAGTGGTGTCATCATAGCTCACTGTAGCCTCAAACCCCTGAACTCAAATGATCCTCCTGCCTCAGCCTCCCAAGGAGCTGGGACTAGAGGCCCACACCATGATGCCTGGCTAATTTTTCTATTTTTAGTAGAGATGGGGTCTCGCTCTTGGTCAGGCTGGTCTCAACACCTGAGCTCAAGTAATCCTCCCACCTCAGCCTCCCAGAGTGTTAGTTTTTTTGTTTTGTTTTTTCTTTTAAAGAGACAGGATCTTACTCTGTCACTCATGCTGGAGTGCAGTGGTGCAATCATAGCTCACTGCTGCCTCAAACTCCTGGGTTCAAATGATCCTCTTGCCTCAGCCTCCTGAGTAGCTAGGACTACGGGTGTGTGCCACCATGCCCAGCTAATTTTTTTTATTTTTTGTAGAGATGAAGTCTCACTATTTTGTCCAAACTGGTCTGAAACTCTTGGCCTCAAGCGATCCTCCTGCCTTGGCCTCCCGAGCAGCTGGGATTACAGGTGCAAGCCACTGCAGCTGGCTCAATAAAGTCAAGAAAAACTACTCTATATAAAAGTTACTATCAAAATTTTTTCAAATACAGTGTTTTTATATCTTAAACTTTCAAGAGTTTAGTTTCAGTATTGGGATAATTCATCCCCACATGGAACATCTTGTTACAGAAATGTTATGTGTATGAAAACTTTACTAAACCAATATATACACAGGAAAATATAAGCTCAGCAGTGAAGGTCTTCACTGGAAATGTGCTAATTATGTATTATCTGTATGGTAAAGTGATAACAAAATGCTCTTAGATATCTAGGCTAACTTCCTGAAAAAGCTGTTAACTAAATAAATTTATAAATAAAAGATAGGCTGTAGGTCTATCTTTTCAGAATGTTCTATCAGTCTTTTTCTATTGATAAAAATATTAGAGCCAACAAGAGATGATAGAGTGTGAATAGCAGCACAACTAGATCAAAGTTGGGAGAGCCTAAAAGATCAGCTGGGAAAAGAGAAAGAGAAGGAAGAAGCTTCAGAAAGACATTATGTAGAAAAAAATGGAATGCGGGAAAAACAAGAAGACATCAGAATCTTTGAAGAGGCAGGTGGGGGCATAAAGGCAACCTGGGAAGGCTGACAAATGTCCTGGGGAAAAGGAAACAGGTGTGACAAGTGCTGAACTATAGGGCTGGGCTAAATGCGTTTATTTCTCAAAAATGTTGAAAATGAGACTGTACATGAAGCTTTTTTTTTTGAAACAGAGTCGCACCCTGTTGTCCTAGCTAGAGTGCTGTTGCATCAGCCTAGCTCACAGCAACCTCAAACTCCTGGGCTCAGGTGATCCTACTGCCTCAGCCTCCTGAGTAGCTGGGACTACAGGCATGTGCCACCATGCCCGGCTAATTTTTTTCTATATATATTAGTTGGCCAATTAATTTCTTTCTATTTTTAGTAGAGACGGGGTCTCGCTCTTGCTCAGGCTGGTCTGGAACTCCTGACCTCAAGCAATCTACCTGCCTTGGCCTCCCAGAGTGCTAGGATTACAGGCGTGAGCCACCGTGCCTGGCCTACATGAAGCTTTTTAAAATAATTCTTGCTTAGGCAGAGGGTATTATAACATATTTTAGCTGCTTCCTTACTTTGTTTAATATAGTTATATTCAATTTTGAACAACAATGTTTTTATGGTATCCAAAGTAACTTTTACTGGTAAGTAGTGAAAAATCTAGGTTTCCTTCTTATCTAGCTGGCAGTTATTTGTTTCTATATGCTCTACCCTATTTCTAAAAAGGACTCTGAACTACCTGATGTAGGACCCTATTCCTCTTAACAAGTAGACTTCTTTGTTTTTGCCATTTTTTTTTTAAACCCCAACCCATGAGTGAATGGCTGCTAGCTTTCCTCCTCCTCCTAACTTTTGTTTGCACCCTTGGTGCTTCTTTTCCTATCAATGTTTTCAGGGACAGGAAGTGACAGCACCAAAGTGCCACACCACAGCATTATGGTCTTCAACCACTGAGGTGTACTTCCCAATTTCCCAGACTTGATCAATGTAAGCCTTACAGAACTAACTTTGCTTCTTATTTTCATAAGTGCCTCAAGATATCATTTACCAAAAAATAATAGACAAGTATAGTCTCTGTCATTAAACTTAGGTTTTTCCCCCTGCAAAGATACTACATATGAAACACCTTCTTATTCTCTCACTAACTGGACTTTTATACTTAATGTCCAGTGTACCCACTTTTTTCTGAATATGAAATTTTCATACCTTCTCTCCATTTCTCCTCCCCATCAATGAGCTAGATACTTTCTTGCCCTAAAATCAGTGCATGTCTCTCCTTATAACAAACTACGCATTGACCTTTCAACTAAGTGGTTCTTGACCAGTTTTCTGCCCTAGTAAAGAACAAACATTTCTATCTATATTCATGGGTCACTAATGACAACAAATAAGGGAGGCATACATAAGTTTGAAAAAACTCCAGAGCAGCTTCTGATACAAGCAAGCTCCATGTGACTGAGAATGGCCATTTGAACAACCAAATTTCTAAAAGGCAATCTGTAGGTAATAAAGACATAAAAGCCAAAGCAGAAATGAAAGACAGAGCAAAATCCTTTAGCATGTGGTTTTTCCTCACAGAGAGATGTATAAAAATATTCATTATGAGAGAGGTAAAAAAACAAGAGCCACTGTCTCAAGCTTTTTATCTAAGGATCTCTCAGAAGTCCCCTATCCAACCTAAAACGTCTACAGCAACCATAAATCTGAATTCACAGCAATACCATTGAGATCTTCAGCAGCTGGCGAGATTTTTGAAAAAAAATTTTAATAGTTATTTTCTTAATTATACAAAATAATCAAATGTTTGCTCTAACTTTGGGTGCTCTGTGCTAAGCTAGCATCCTGGGTCAAAGAGACAGGATGCAAACCAAAGAACAGGCATCTTTAAGAATGGCCATGATAAAAAAAAAAAAAAAAAAAATGGCCATGATAGAGCAGAGACAATGCTCTTCCTAGGGTGGGCCTGAAGCGCTGGGACCTGGAGGCAGCAGTTAAAGCTAAGAACCTTGTAGGAGAAAAGTCACTCAAAGACTCATTTTCTACTGGGCAGCGTGCAACGTGCCTGTCAGCTTTTTCTCCAATAAGTGCATAAATAGTTCGGTAACATTCTAAGGTGAGGACTTTTTGACTCATTAAGTAGTTGCAAGTAACAAAGGAAATTGTAAAGGACTTTATGGTCCTAGATCTAGTGTATTTTTTTTTTTTAGAGACATCTCACTCTGTCAACCTACACTGGAATACAGTGGCATGCTCAGAGGTCACTGCAGCCTCAAACTTCTGGGCTCAAGCAATCCTCCCACCTCTGCCTCCAGAGTAGCTGGGCCTACAGGTGCACATTTCCACACCCAGCTAATTTTTAAAAAAATTTTTTGGACTGGGAGCGGTGGCTCTGGGAGGCTGAGGCGGGTGGATAGCTCAAGGTCAGGAGTTCGAAACCAGCCTGAGCAAGAGCAAGACCCTGTCTCTACTAAAAATAGAAAGAATTTTATTGGTCAACTAAAAGTATATAGAAAAAATTAGCTGGGCATGGTGGTGCATGCCTGTAGTCCCAGCTACTCAGGAGGCTGAGGCAGGAGGATTGCTTGAGCCCAGGAGTTTGAGGTTGCTGTAAGGTAGGCTGACACCATGGCACTCTAACCCGGGCAAAAAGTGAGACTCTGTCTCAAAAAAAATTTTTTTTTTTTTGTACAGACAGGGTTTCACCATGTTGCCTAGGCTGGAACTCTTAGTCTCAAATAATCCTCCCACCTCGGCCTCCCAAAGTGCTAGGATTACATGTGTAAGCCACTACACCTGGCCTGGATCTACTCTATTACAAGTTTTGAGCTCCTCTAATGCCATGGAGTTGACACACACTCTGCTCTCCTAGAAGCACCCAAAAAGGATGAAGGGAATCAATACTTCTGTCATTTAGAAAGGAATCAGTGACAATTTGGGGGTAGCCTCCAGTTCAGTTGTCCAGTTACTTTTCCATTTCACACATACATTTACCATTAAGAGGGAGGGGGCACATTAGTTACTTTTCCATTTCAGACATGCATTTACTATTAAGAGGGAGGGGGCAAATTAGTTACTTTTCCATTTCAGACATACATTTATCATTAAGAGGAAGGGGGCACATTTTGAAAACATTCTTTAACTGCATACTTAGGACTCTGACCTAACAACAGGAATGTGGAGAATGAACAAGTTCCAAGGATGGTAATTGCTTGTAGCTTAAGAAACTACAAAGACCAAAAACATGTTACAGGGTATTCCAGATACAACACAGATTCAAACTTAACTGAATATTGAGTGGGGAGGGGGGAATCATAGCAGCTGACTTCTGAAACATGAAAAACAAAAGTAGTTGTAGGAATAGTGGGAGAGAAAATTATTTCAAGATTTTCCTATATTTTCTATGCATTTAAAAAAAGAAAACAGAAAACAAAACAAAAACGCAAATTTCTTCATAGACTCCACTGATTTTCTCACAGATTGGGTTACTTTATCAACTTGAGAAGAATTAAAGTTCCTTCATTAAAAACAAAAGAATAAACATTCACTATCTCTTGTTGTGGAAAGAAATTTTAGGTCTACTAAATTATTGAAGATTAAGAGAACATCAGCTCTGCCGCCTCCACCCGGGCCATTCGGTGCGCATGGAGAGTGAGGTGGGGCAGCCGGGGTTGCCATGGAGCCCGACTCGGTGATTGAGGACAAGACCATCGAGCTCATGAACACTTTAGTTATGGAAGATCAAAATGAAGATGAGTCCCCAAAGAAAAGTACTCTTTGGGAGATAAGTAATGGAACATCATTTGTGATCGTCTCCAGAAAGAGGCCATCAGAAGGAAACTATCAAAAAGAAAAAGACTTGTGCATTAAATATTTTGACCAGTGGTCTGAATCAGATCAAGTGGAACTTGTGGAACATCTTATTTCATGAATGTGTCATTATCGGCATGGAGATATTAACTCTTACCTGAAGCCCATGTTGCAGCGGGACTTTATTACCGCTTTACCAGAGCAAGGCTTAGATCACATAGCAGAAAACATTCTTTCCTACCTGGATGCCAGGTCTCTGTGTGCAGCAGAACTGGTATGTAAAGAATGGCAGCGAGTGATCTCAGAAGGAATGCTCTGGAAGAAGCTAATTGAACGAATGGTACGCACTGATCCTCTATGGAAGGGACTTTCAGAAAGAAGAGGGTGGGATCAGTACCTGTTTAAAAACAGATGGCCCTCCCAATTCATTTTATAGGTCATTATACCCAAAGATAATCCAGGATATAGAGACTATAGACTCTAACTGGCAATGTAGACGACACAACTTGCAGAGGATTCAGTGCCAGTATGAAAATAGTAAAGGTGTCTACTGTTTACACAGTATGATGATGAAAAGATTATCAGTGGCCTATGAGATAATTCTATTAAGATATGGGATAAAACCAGCCTGGAATGTTTGAAGGTGTTAACAGGACACACAGGCTCTTTCCTCTGTCTCCAGTATGATGAACGTGTCAGTGTATCTGGTTCTTCAGATTCTACAGTGAGAGTCTGGGATGTGAACACGGGTGAAGTTCTTAACACGTTGATCCACCACAATGAAGCTGTACTGCACTTACGCTTCAGCAATGGATTGATGGTGACCTGTTCCAAGGACCGTTCCATTGCTGTGTAGGACATGGCTTCTGCCACGGATATCACTTTACGCCGGGTCCTGGTTGGCCACCGTGCTGCTGTCAATGTAGTAGACTTTGACGATAAGTACATCGTGTCTGCTTCTGGTGACAGGACCATCAAAGTCTGGAGCACAAGTACCTGTGAATTTGTTCGTACTCTGAATGGGCACAAGCGAGGCATTGCCTGTCTCCAGTACAGGGATTGGCTGGTTGTTAGTGGATCATCAGATAATACCATTAGGCTCGGGGATATCGAATGTGGCGCCTGTTTAAGAGTCCTAGAAGGACATGAAGAATTGGTCCGATGAATCCGGTTGGATAACAAGAGGATTGTCAGTGGGGCCTATGATGGGAAAATAAAAGTTTGGGACTTGCAAGCTGCTCTAGACCCTTGAGCCCCAGCAAGCACATTATGTCTGCGCACACTGGTGGAACATTCTGGACATGTGTTTCAGCTACAGTTTGATGAGTTTCAGATCATCAGCAGTTCCCATGATGACACTATTTTGATTTGGGATTTCTTAAATGTGCCTCCCAGTGCCCAGAATGAGACTCATTCTCCTTCCAGAACATACACTTACATCTCCAGATAGCAGTCTGCACTTTTACCGTTTCAGGGTTTTCCAGTTTTGAACTACTGGCTACATAGATACCAAATGCATAAGGGAGTTTATTCACAGCTGAGTCACGAAGCTGGAATTGGTTCTAGACACTGGGTAGATGCAAAGCAGCCTATCTCTTCAAGTACTGACATTTCTCATCTCTGATGCCGGCTCTACTTTGAGAAGGGTGCCTTAGCTTCACCGACTCAAATAGAACAGAAGCCCATTTCCTCCCCTCATCAGTGAGCAGACTAGTTCAACCTCTGTGGAAAGCAATATGGAGATACCTCAAAGCAATACAAGTAGATCTACCATTTGATCCAGCAATTCCACTACTGGGCATCTACCCAAAAGATCAAAAGTCACTTTATGAAAAAGACACCTGCACTCAAATGTTTATAGCAGCACAATTCACAATTGCAAAGCTGTGGAAACAACCCAAGTGCCCACCAATTCATGAGTGGATTATTAAAATGTGTTATATGTATACCATGGAGTACTACTCAGCTTTAAGAAACAATGGTGATATAGCACCTCTTGTATATTCCTGGAGAGAGCTGGAACCCATTCTACTAAATGAAGTATCTCAAGAATGGAAAACCCAGCACCACATGTACTCACCAGTAAATTGGTATTAATGGATCAACACCTAAGTGGACATATAGGAGTAACATTTATCGGGTGTCGGGATGGGAGGGGGGAGGAGGGGATGGGTATATACAACCAAACGAGTAAGATGTGCAATGTTTGGGGCATGGACACACTTGAAGCTCTTACTCGTGGGGGGAAGGGAACATGGGCAATATATGTAACCTTTTTTTTTTGAGACAGAGTCTCGTTTTTTGTTGCCCAGGCTAGAGTGAGTGCCGTGGCATCAGCCTAGCTCACAGCAACCTCAAACTCCTGGGCTCAAGCAATCCTCCTGCCTCAGCCTCCTGAGTAGCTGGGACTACAGACATGCACCACCATGCCCGGCTAATTTTTTCTATATATATTAGTTGGCCAATTAATTTCTTTCTATTTATAGTAGAGACGGGGTCTCGCTCTTGCTCAGGTTGGTCTCGAACTCCTGAGCTCAAACGATATGCCCACCTCGGCCTCCCAGAGAGCTAGGATTACAGCCGTAAGCCACCTTGCCCGGACATATATGTAGCCTTAACACTTGTACCCCCATAATACACTAAAATAAAAATAAATAAATTAGAAAAAAAAGAGAGAGAACATCACTACAGTCAATCAGAATGCAGTCATTCTCAATTTGCACATGCAGGGCACTGGTAAATACTGTTTGGTCATTAACTGAATTTCATTATATTAAATGAACATCTTTTACTTTACCGTTAAAAAAATACTTCCCTGCAGAGTAAGAGATTAAACACAAAAGCAATATCCAGCTTCTCTCTAGGAAATTACTAAGGGAAAAACGTGTTTAAAATCAAATAATGATGCCGGGCGCGGTGGCTCACGTCTGTAATCCTAGCTCTCTGGGAGGCCGAGGCGGGCGGATTGCTCGAGGTCAGGAGTTCGAAACCAGCCTGAGCAAAAGTGAGACTCCGTCTCTACTATAAATAGAAAGAAATTAATTGGCCAACTAATATATATAGAAAAAATTAGCCGGGCATGGTGGCACATGCTTGTAGTCCCAGCTACTCAGGGGGCTGAGGCAGCAGGATTGCTTGAGCCCAGGAGTTTGAGGTTTCTGTGAGCTAGGCTGACGCCACGGCACTCACTCTAACCTGGGCAACAAAGCGAGACTCTGTCTCAAAAAAAAAAAAAAAAAAAAAAATCAAATAATGAGCATGTAGAAGTGTTTCAAACACTTCCCCCTACCGCCATCCCTGTCTTCCATTAAGGTTCTAGATCTTTTAAGGCCTGGCTTTGTTGGCAGATAGTCTGGGAAAGTCACCTTGGTGAACCGATGGATTTTCATCCTTTGAAGTTAACACCATCACTCTGAGGGATGTCAAATCAATCGTCACAAAGAAAGCTTCTCATCTCACTAAGTATTTCCCACTAAAATACGGCATTCCTGATAGAATTTATTTTCTAATGTGAAAGTGAGACTAAAAAGATGACTCGAAAGAAAAAGAAAAGATGATTAATAAGTTGTGTCCCTTCTGCAATAAGGCTGAAAACAAGGCTAAAGAATGGGCTAAAATGCTCTGCAGACAGACCCACTAGATAACTAGCAGTCCAATGAACATGACATGCAAGAACTTTCCTTACACAATTTTCTGTCCCTAACAAGTTCCTGTAGCTTTTAGGCCGCAGGTCTCAGTTTAAGCAAACAAGGTGACGGGAGTCACCAACTCAGGGTTCTCAAATGTCCAACAGTCCCATAGGCCTAGCTCCTCCACACCCACCTCATCATCACTGTCGGAAGTCTCAGAGTCTGACGAGGCTGCAGGCTGACTCACAGGTGGCTCCTTCTCCTCAGAGTCACTGCGCTTCCGCTTTGCCAGGGACAAGAGCTCCTAATAGGGCAGAAATAATCACATTAGTTTTGTTCAACAAAGAAAGAATGTCCAATAAAATGCCCACCCTCTCTAGATCTCTTTAACATCTTTGTGCTTTCAACTGAAGGACATCATCATGGGGACATCCATCATGTGAACAGACTGACTGCAGTATTCCTAGGTGCTCAAAAAATGTTTCCAAAATGTGCCCCCTCGCTCTTAATGGTAAATGTATGTCTGAAATGGAAAAGTAACTGGAAAACTGAACTGGAGGCTACCCCCAAATTGTCACTGATTCCTCTCTAAACAACAGGGAGTAGTGATTCTCAGGGACTGATAAGAACCATGTTTACATAGGTAATTTGTTCACTGTTTTAACTAGTATATCTAACTAATAGTTCAAGCATCCCTTTTATTAAATTGCATGGTAACACTGGCATTTGTGGGGCTGTTTGAATAAGCTTACAAACTATAAATTCCTAAGGTAATTTTATCAGGAAAAAAGTATACTTCTGGTGTTTAATCCAGGTTCTGAGATGAGACAGTGAGTGTGGCCACTACAAGAGAATTCTAATTTGACAACCCGTATACTCCCATTCACCACCTCTGCTTTGCCTGGTGATTTAAGTGAGATTAGAGGGGGAGGGAGGTGCCAAGTAAATAAGCCATGGCTACAACCAGGATTTGCTGTGACATGGTTCCCTTTCTTCCTTTTTCTCTCCTACTCAGTCTAGTCACTTAAAAATACAACAAAAGTTTACTTGCTCTGCTCTCTGCTAATACCAATACCAGTCCACAATTATACTGTACTTACTAGATGCCAGGTACTTTTCTAAGCATCTGATGTTTAATCTTCACAACAACCCACAGTACGTATTGTTATCATCTCATCCCCATTTAAAGATAAAGAAACTAAGGAGGCCAGCGCGGTAGCTCACGCCTGTAATCCTAGCACTCTGGGAGGCGCAGGCGGGCGAATTGCTCAAGGTCAGGAGTTCAAGACCAGCCTGAGCAAGAGCAAGACCCCGTTTCTACTATAAATAGAAAGAAATTAATTGGCCAACTAATATATATAGAAAAAATTAGCCAGGCATAGTGGTACATGCCTGTAGTCCCAGCTACTTGGTAGGCTGAGGCAGGAGGATCGCTTGAGCCCAGGAGTATGAGGTTGCTGTGAGCTAGGCTGACGCCATGGCACTCACTCTAGCCTGGGCAACAAAAAGCGAGACTCTGTCTCAAAAAAAAAAAAAAAAAAAAAAAGAGAAAGAAAGAAACTAAGGAGCAGGAGAAAGATTAAGTAACTTGCCCAAGCTGTGTAACTTACCTAGTAACACAGCTAGTACATGATAGAGCCAGGATTCAAACCTGGGCAGATACAATCTTGGCTCCTAATTTAGTCATGGTTTACTAGTCTAAAACATTTTTCCCTTCTGCCAAAAGAGACAAAATACAGCTAATAAACACTAGCAGTGTTATTCTTTGATGACCATGGTGCTATACAATTATAGGTCAAGTGCCAAGCCAGATTTTAAAATAACAGACTGCTATAAAGTATCTGTTTTCTTCTACTCTCTTTCTATTTTAAGAGTATACCCTTCTTCCTTAGCCAGAATGAGAAATGACCTTCTCAGATTAAACAGCTGACACTCTCCCTCAATCATAAGCAGTCGTAAAATGTTACTCTTCTCATTTCATTAGAGAGAGCTAGCATACCAACTTCCTCAAAAGGCTTAAGACTATAAGATTACTGTACTCTTTCATACCCAAACGGTAACTCTACAGACCAAATGCAAATTACAGAAATATTTGTGTGTATGGTCTTTTTAAATTTGAGGTATAATTTGTATACAGTATATTTTTTCCTTTCTAATGTATAGTTTTATGAGTTTGACAAACACATATAGTTTAACCACTACCACAGTCAAGATATAAGACAGAGGCCAGGTGCAGTGGCTCACGCCTGTAATCCTAGCACTCTGGGAGGCTGAAGCGGGTTGACTGCTTGAGGTCAGGAGTTCGAAACCAGCCTGAGCAAGAGCAAGACCCCATCTCTACTATAAATAGAAAGAAATTAATTGGCCAACTAATATATATAGAAAAAATTAGCCGGGCATGGTGGTGCATGTCTGTAGTCCCAGCTGCTCGGGAGGCCGAGGCAGCAGGATTGCTTGAGCCCAGAAGTTTAAGGTTGCTGTGAGCTAGGCTGACACCATGGCACTCACTCTAGCCTGGGCAACAAAGCGACACTCTGTCTCAAAAAAAAAGATATAAGACAGTTCTATCATCTCCCCAAATTCCCTTATCTTTCTTACTTCTCTCCTCCCATCCCCTGGCAACTACAAACCTGTTTTCTGTTCCTATAGATTTACCTATTATAGAATGTTATATAGATGGAATCAGAGTACACAGCCTTTTGAGTCTGGCTTCTTTCACTAGGTATAATGCATCTGAGATTCACCCATGGTGCAATATGTATCAGTATTTCAGTTTGTCCCTGTTCATTGCTAAGTAGTATTCCATTGTATAGATGTACTACAATTTGTTTAACCATTCATCAGCTGAAAAATATTCAGGTTGTTTCCATTTTGAGGAGATTCATATATGTCCATGTACAAGTTTCTGTGTGTGGCCAGGCGCTATGACTCACGCCTGTAATCCTAGCATTCTGGGAGGCTGAGGGGGGAGGATTGCTTGAGGTTAGGAGTTCAAGACCAGCCTGAGCAAGAGTGAGACCCTGCCTCTACTAAAAAAAAAAAAAAAAAGTTTCTGTGTAAGTATAAGTTTTTATTTCACTTGAGTAAATACTTAGGAGTGAGGCCAGGTGCGGTGGCTCAAGCCTGTAATCCTAGCTCTCTGGGAGGCTGAGGTGGGCGAATCCTTTGAGCTCAGGAGTTCGAGACCAGCCTGAGCAAGAGCGAGACCCCATCTCTACTATAAATAGAAAGAAATTAATTGGCCAACTAATATATATAGAAAAAATTAGCCGGGCATGGTGGCACACGCCTGTAGTCCCAGCTACTTGGGAGGCTGAGGCAGCAGGATTGCTTGAGCCCAGGAGTTTGAGGTTGCTGTGAGCTAGGCTGACGCCACGGCACTCACTCTAGCCTGGGCAATAAAGTGAGACTCTGTCTCAAAAAAAAAAAAAAAAAATACTTAGGAGTGGGACTGCTGGGTTGTATAGTAATTTGTTTATGGCCTTAACTATTACTTTGTTTTCATATTACCTTAATGCAAATTTATAAACTTGGGAAAGACTTCTGATAAGTAATCTCTCCCAGACCCCTTGAGGGTCACAAATACACTAGAATTATTGTTTTAATACTAACTCATTTTAACAGAGATTTGGATACAGTATCAAATACTTTCCTGAAACATTAACTATTACATGCCGTAGATACCTATTAAAAGTTACTGTAACTAAGTGTTAAGATATTGGTACTGCCTTCCTATTAAGAGGTTCCACTCCATACTAAAAACCTAGCAAATGGCTCTTCCTCATCAATGAACAATTGCATGTAATAGCATGGTCCCTCTTCTACTACATTAAATACCATATTAACAATAGTATCTGGGCCAGGCACAGTGGCTCACGCCTGTAATCCTAGTACTCTGGGAGGCCGAGGCGGGTGGATTGCTGAAGGTCAGGAGTTCGAGACCAGCCTGAGCAAGAGTGAGATCCTGTCTCTACTATAAATAAAAATTAATTGGCTCACTAATATATATATATATATATATATATAAATTAGCCAGGCATGGTGGCATAAGCCTGTAGTCCCAGCTACTCGGGAGGCTGAGGCAGGAGGATTGCTTGAGCCCAGGAGTTTGAGGTGGCTGTGAGCCACGCTTATGCCATTGCACTCACTCTAGCCTGGGGAACAGAGTCAGACTGTCTCAAAAAAAACAAAACAAAACAAAACAGTATCATGCTCGTTTTGGCAGCATATATACTAAAATTGGAATAAAACACAATATAGAGAAGATTAGCATATAATTATATTTTTAAATTTTAAAAAACCAATAGTATGGAGACAGCAAAGACCCTCTTAATGTGAAATATGCACTTTCTACAACTTGAGGATTGTATAGGAAGTTATTGGGGGAAATCATAGCAAGGTTATCTTTTTAGTTCAATCCTTTATTTCAACCTATTGAGGGCTCATAATAGATAGCTAGATAGACCTATCTGTAACCCAAAAGCCTTCCCAACACTGCACATATAAAAAGACCCATCGGATTTGTTAGGGGTGACTTATCAAACACCTATACTCTAAAAAGCCAATCTGAAACTGATCCAGGCCCAAGGCATGGGTCTATTTATAGCTCTTTCCTGCCAGCCCACTTCTCTATGCCACACTAGTTGAGACAACACTTCCGTGTGTCCAGTGGATCTCTCTCACTACCAGCCCCGTATTTCATCTCATGCAGTGAAACCTTTCCTATTTATCTCAACATTCCTCTAGGGGAATGGAGCATGGGGTGCCAGGATAGTATATCAAATTTAGACTGAACTAAAGATCTGCTTAAAGTAATGCCAATGTCCAACCTATTATAGGTATAGCTGTGCAGAGTCTACATCTGGCTTCTAGAGCAGTTTCATTAACATTGCTTAAAAGCCATATTTAACATTAAACTAGACCACAAAAATTGAGACCCCAAAAATAAAGCAAGAAAAGCCCATATAAATAAACTTCAAGAGGTTTTTATAGCTAATCAGCACACTGAGATCTTTTTCACTTACTTATTCTACAAATATAACTAAAGTAAATAATTCCTACCAGCTAAAGTGACTGAACATCCTGATTTGCCCAGGACTGTCAGTTTTAGCACTAAAAGTCCTACATTCTGGGAAACTCCTCAGTTCCAGGCAAATTTGGATGGTTGCTCATTCTACTCTTAGCACCCATTATGTACTGTGCCCTGGATAGACAGTAGAAGAAAAGATATATGGTCCTTGACCTCATGGAATTTGAAATCAAGTGTGGGAGACAGACAATAAGGAACAATGAATTACATCAAATGATAAGTACTAAGAAGGAAATCAGTCAAGCCAGCGGTCCTCAACTTTTTTGGCACCAGGAACCAGATTTATGGAAGATAATTTTTCCACAGATGGGGTGAGAGGGATTGTTTCAGGATGATTCAAGCACATTATATTTATTGTGCACTTTATTTCTATTATTCTTAGATTGTCACTTGCCACTCACTTATAGGGTTTTGATATAAGTCTGCAAGCAATTGATTTATTATGGTCTCTGTATAGTCGAACCTCTCTGCTAATGATAGTCTATATTTGCAGCCGCTCCCCAGTGCTAGCATCACCGCCTCAGCTCCACCTCAGATCATCATAAGGAGCACGCAACCTAGATCCCTCACATGTGCAGTTTATAGTAGGGTTTGCACTCCTGTGAGAATCTAATGCAACCGCTGCTGATCTGATGGAGTCGGAGCTCAGGTGGTGGTGGTGGTGGGGAACCGCCAGCTGTAAATACATGCGAAGCTTCTGCAGCTCACTTCCTGCTGGTGGGGTGAGGGCAGGGAGGGGGAGGAGGTCAGGTTAAGGACCACAGAGTCAAGTGAATGGAAAGCCTATCTGACGTACAGTGATTGGGGAAGGTTTCTCTGAGGCAATGGCACTTAGGCTGAGACTAGAAACTTTTGGAGAGGAAACAAGGGCGCAGTTTTCTGGACAGAGGCCTTCAGATGAAACAGCTAAGTCCCCGAAGCTGATAACAGCTTGGCTTAGCGAAAGAACTGAAAGAGAAACAGTGTGGCTGAAGCTTAGCAGGAAAGGGGGAGAATGGAATGAGATGGGTTAGAAGTAAGAAGAAACATCATTCTGAGTTTTATAAAGCAGGGTCAGGAGCCCGGATTTTATTTGAAGGCAGTGGGAAGCCATCAAATGGTTTTAAGCAGGGGAGTAACACAATCCACCAAGGGTTTTTAAGAGAGCACTGCTAGAAAAAGAAATAAAAACAAAACAAAACAAGAGGGGCCAGGGTAGAAGAACAGAGAGGAGCCAAAAGGAACCCACAGCAGTCTTACCAGAGTGGTCTGTGGCCACAGGGACAGAGAAGTGGGAAGACTTGAGAGATCGTGAAGAAAAAAGAACACTTCACAGAGGTTTAAATTTAAGATGTTAATTCCTAGTCTTCCCTTCATATCAAAACTGTTGATAGAGAAACATGATTTAAACAGTGGATATTGGTTACTTTTCAGGAGTAACAAAGTGAGCCATTATGTGTATATATGTTTGTGGGAGAGGGAAGTATTTTTGGTATTGTTGGAATTGTTTCAACAAGCCTGTATTATTTTTTTAAATAATGATAATAAAACAAACGAAGGCCAGCGCAGCAGCTCTGGTCTGTAATCCTAGCACTTTGGGATACTGAGGCAGGATGATTACTTGAAGCCAGGAGTTCAGGACCAGCCTGAGCAAGAGCAAGTGCAAGACCCTGTCTCTACGAAAAATAGAAAAATTGACCGGGCATGGTGGCACGCACTTGTAGTCCCCGCTACTTGAGAGGCTGAGGTGGGAGGATCACTTGAGCCCACGAGTTTGAGGCTGTAGTGAGCTGATAACACCATTGCACTCTAGCCTGGGTGACAAAGCGAGAACCTTTCTCAAAAAAAAAAAAAAAAAAATCAAAACAATGAACAAACAAAAAAAACCATTCTAAAGTAATAATTCCAAAGTGGCAGTATAACAGTCTTTTAAATTGCACAAGATTGGCACTAAATGTAGTAGCTTTCCCCTCGAATTTCCAGCAAAGCCAATTATAATTATACATAAACATACTGAGTTATATAAATGCCCACAATGTTGCAGAACTGACAAAATGTTTTCAATTCATTCAAAATAAAAGCTACATAAAAGTTGGCTGGCCGCAGTGGCTCACATCTATAATCCTAGCACTCTGGGAGGCTGAAGCCGGAGGATTGCTTCACCTCAGGAATTTGAGACCAGCCTGGGCAAGGGTGAGACCCTATCTCTACTAAAAACAGAAAAATTAGCTGGGCACAGTGGCAAGTACTTGTAGTCCCAGCTACTCGGGAGGCTGAGGCAGGAGGATGGCTTGAGCCTAGGAGTTTGAGGTTGCTGTGAGCTATCATGATACCACTGCACTCTACCCAGGGTGACTACATAAAAGTTGAGATAGAGATAGAGACAGAGATAGAGATAGATAGAGAGAGAGAGAGAGAGAGAGAGGGAGAGGGAGAGAGGGAGGGGGGGAGAGAGGGAGAGAGAGGGGAGAGAGAGAGAGAGAGAGAGAGAGGGAGGGAGGTTGGTTGGTTGATTCTACTACTATTACTTGTTTTTTTACTTAGCAGAGAGAGAGAGATTGATTCTACTACTATTGCTTGTTTTCTTACTTAGCTCCATTCTCCTAATACACTTTCTAAACAATATACATTATTATTCTTTAAAGAAGGGATTATCAGTATTATAAGTAGAGGGGTTGGAGCAAGAACCCCCAAACTGACATGTCCCTTATCTCTTTAAGTAATCTCCAAACCAGGTTAGAAAAATTCCCACCATGGATGTGCTCAGTAGCATTTATTATACTTATTCAACAAAGATTTATAAGTGCCTACTCTGTGTCAGGCAGGCATTATTTTCAACTACTTACTTGATGTCTCCACTTTGGGTATCTCACAGACACTTTAAACTCCATACATTCAAAACTGAACTCAGGATCTTCACCTCTAAACCTGATTCTCCTCCATGGTTCCCTGTTTCATCCCAGAGTCTGTTATCCATTCCTTTTACCTTCTCTTCTCATCCCATTATCCAATCCGTCTTCAAGTGCTCTCAGTCCTACATCCTGATTATTATGTCTATTCCATTCCACTATCTGTCATCTCTGTAACTATCATACCAATCTAAGTCAGTCCTTCATTCAACAAATACTGACAGAGTGCCTGCTGCACGCAGGCACTCTTCTAGGTGCCAAGGGTATTGCAGTGAACAAATATGCTTGCCCTCCTGTAGCTTCCATTCTAGTGCAACTTATATTCTCCTCCGCCTTCTCTCACCTAGACTTCTCTGCCACCTAACTAATGTCCCCTCCACATTACTCTCCACATAGCAGTGTAGGTGAGCTGATAAAAAGGCAAATCTGAGTATTGCTTTCAGCTTAAAATCCTTCAGTGACTTCTTATTACCCTCAGAATAAAGTTCAAAGTCCTTAACATTGCCACATGACCCTGCCAGTGGCTTTAAAACTTTTCGGGAGGGGGGTGAGTATAATACATACATAAAGAGTGAGATGTGCACCATCTGGGGGATGGTCATACTGGAAACTCAGATTTGTGAGGGGAGGGGGAGAATGGGCATTTACTGAAACCTTAAAATCTGTACCCCCATAATATGCTGAAATAAAAAAAAAAAGAAAAAAGAAAAAAAAAACTTTTCTTTTGCAGGACGGTGGCCATGGAAGTCAGAATCTGCTAAGGAGTGTATAATAAACTCACCTGCCGAATCAACTAGAAAAAAATTTAAAAAAATAAAACTTTCTTTTGAGGATGTTGGTACCTTAATACAGGAGACTGCCAACCTCCTCATTCACTGGCAAAACACCTCTTTTCTTCTCCTCAAACTACTTGTCCTTGTTCTTCTGATGCAGCCTTGAGGACAAGTGCCAAATCTGGTAACAGAATTTGGTGTCCCTGCATGGGCCCATTGGTACCCTGGTGGAATGGTACCCCACGACTGCTTGAAGAGGCAGGAAACAGTACTGGGTCAAAGCTGTGGGTCTTCATGGGTAGGAGCAACTTCTTTTTGAGGTGAGAGAGCAAGGGACGGCCCAGCAGCTGCTGGAGCCTCTTTTAGCTCTGGGGAACTCCTGTCTGTCTCCTGGAAGTAGATGTGACTCCCTGCAACCTGAACTAAGTTGAGGAGAAGGAGACAGATTTGGGAATCATTGCAATAGCCACGGCCATTTGTAAGTAAAGTTCCCCAGGGCACCAAGACCCTGTTTCCCGCCATATGGCTGGGGGTGGGGTGGGGGGAGGGTGGTCAGACCACCCCGTTGGATTTGTTTTGAGTTGCCAACTGGGTTGAGGTTGAGTGGAACTAGGGAACATGGTTTGGAATGAGTGCATCTGCGGTTCCCAGGGAACTAGCGTGGGGATTGGGACTTGTTTGTTCTTTCACCTGAGAGAATTTGGTTCTTGTTTTGTGGTTCATGAGATTGTCTCAGTTGAAGATGGGATAAATCAGAACCTTTAAAAGCTCTGTGTTTCTGCTCAGAAGTAGGACATTGGACTTTAAGACAGGAGTCTACCAACCTCCTCATTTGTTGGCAAATTAATAAACTCCTCTTTCCTTCTCCTCAAAAACTAAACAAACAAAAAAGAATTTTTTTTTTTTTTTTTTTGAGATAGAGTCTCACTTTGTTGCCCAGGCTAGAGTGAGTGCTGTGGCGTCAGCCTAGCTCACGGCAACCTCAGACTCCGGGGCTCAAGGAATCCTGCTGCCTCAGCCTCCCGAGTAGCTAGGACTACAGGCATGCACCACCATGCCTGGCTAATTTTTTCTATATATATTAGTTGGCCAATTAATTTCTTTCTATTTATAGTAGAGACGGGGTCTTGCTCTTGCTAAGACTGGTTTCGAACTCCTGACCTCGAGCAATCCACCCGCCTCGGCCTCCCAGAGTGTTAGGATTACAGGCGTGAGCCACCGCGCCCGGCCTAGAATTTTTCTTTTTAATCTCAGCCCACAGTAAAATAAACTATACCTCATGACCCTGTATACACATACATATACATGAAACACAAATTCATGGAACAATACTTATCTTTACTATGTATAACACACTTGATATTTTATATTCTATTCTATTTCTTATTTATTTATTTATTGACAGACAGGGTATCGCTCTGTTACCCAGGCTAGAGTGCAGTGGCATGATCACAGCTTGCTGTAACCTCATGATCCTCCCACCTCAGCCTCCAAATAGGTGAGACTACAGGCACATGCCACGATACCTGACTAATTTTTAAATTTTTTGTAGAGACAGGTTCTTGCTGTGTTGCCCGGGCTTGTCTCAAACTCCTGGCCTCAAGTGATCCTCCTGCCTCAACCTCCCAAAATGCTGGGATTACAGGTGTGAGTCGCCATGCCTGGCATCAATTTCATTTTTATTTTTAATGCTGGTTGTAATCCACTAAACTGACTTCTCCATTCTCAAAGAGTCAAAACAGAATCTACCTCTGCAGTTTCATTTGTGCCGCACTCTCTCCAAGTATCCAACTAGTTACATTCTAGTCACTCTGAGTTTCTTTTGGTTTTGTGAGGATATTAGGGTTTTTTTTCCTCATTTATTTTATAGATGCAGGGCCCTCAACCACGAACACTCAACACCCTTCTCTTTACTCTTCAGGTTTCTAATCTCCTTTTCCTCAACACATATTCCAGGTCTCAGTTTAAATGTCATTCTTGTCAGGCTAGCATAGGATACCTGGTCATACTCTCATAATATTTGTGTTCTTCCTTTATAGCCTGTAGTGCAACTGAAAGGAAATGACTCTTTGAGCAATGCTTCAACTCCCATCTCTCTCTAGCTTCACTCTAACCTCCTTAAAGGTGGAAACTGCTTCATTTTGTTCACCCAATAGCTAGCACTGTCTAACACATTTGCTGAAAGATGAACAATCTCTACCCTTGGAGGAACTTATACTCTAGGAACGGAGCAATAAACACAATGTGTTTCTGAAGACGAGTTTTGTATTTTTTTTCTTTTTTTGAGACAGAGTCTTGCTCTGTCACCCAGGCTAGAGTGCAGTGGCATCATCATGGCTCACAGCAACCTCAAACTTCTAGGCTCAAACAATTCTCCTGCCTCAGCCTCCCAAGTAGCTGGGACAACAGGTATGCACCACCACACCCGATTAATTTTTCTCTTTTTTTGTAGAGATGGGGTTTCACTCTTACTCAGGCTGGGGTTTTGTATTTTTCTTGAAAGCCTCACTGTCAAAGTTTCCATGGGACTGAACTCTTACAGTATTATTTCTAATGAAAAGCCTAGTAAAATTAACAAATGAATTACATCAAGCTAGATGCAAACATTATGACACAAATTAAAAACTTCACATGTTAACATTAGCATTTCTCACAAATTTATCCCAGACTTCAAAATCTGCCTTTGATTAATGTGAAGACTATATTAATGAGAAGTACAACTTTTAAATTTCTCAAGTTTTATGGGGAAGGTTTATAGAAGGATACATTATAACAATGATTTTTTTTTTTTTTTTTTTTTGAGACAGAGTCTCACTTTATTGCCCAGGCTAGAGTGAGTGCCATGGCGTCAGCCTAGCTCACAGCAACCTCAAACTCCTGGGCTCAAGCAATCCTGCTGCCTCAGCCTCCCAAGTAGCTGGGACTACAGGCATGCGCCACCATGCCCGGCTAATTTTTTCTCTATATATTAGTTGGCCAATTAATTTCTTTCTATTTATAGTAGAGATGGGGTCTTGCTCTTGCTCAGGCTGGTCTCGAACTCCTGAGCTCAAACGATCCGCCCACCTCGGCCTCCCAGAGTGCTAGGATTACAGGCGTGAGCCACCGCGCCCAGCCAACAATGATATTTTTTACATGTAATGTCTGTGAAAATTGTTCCTAGAAAATATGTCTGGTGCCTATTCTCCCAAATACAAATTTAATTATTGTAGGCTGGGTGTGGTGGCTTATGCCTGTAATCCTACACTCTGGGAGGCCAAGGCAGGAAGATGCCTTCAGGTCGGGAGTTCAAGACCAGCCTGAGCAAGAGCCAGACCCTGTCTCTACTAAAATTAGAAAAAATTAGCCAGGCATGGTGGCATGCACCCTGTAGTCCTAGCTACTTAGGAGCCTGAGACAGGAGGATGGCTTGAGCCCAGGAGTTTGAGGTTGTTGTGAGCTATGATGATGCCATGGCACTCTAGCCTGGGCAACAGTCAGACTCTGCCTCAAAAAAAAAAAAAAAAAAAATTAATTATTGCTACTTCAAGTTGGATGAGCAGAGAATAAAACAGGACATGACAACATAATCACCATTTTAAATAAGAAAGGAAACTATAAAATAAAGCATCCCAGTGTGCATATAGCACAACTTTTTTAAGAAAGGCAGAGTAAATTTTTATAAATACTGAGTTGTACTGATCTAAATGGAAAACTCTGTCTCCTTTATTATCTTAGATGCTTTTCATTTTATAGAACTCACTGAATAAATATTCCATAAAGTGTGACAGACATTATCTCAATGAAGGTACGTGATGAGGTAAAAAGTCCAGAGGTTTTTGTCAAATTTTATTATTTTTTCCCCATAGGCACCAACAGCAAATATCTTGCAATTTTAAAATGTTGAAGAAAAGGTGTGAACAACATAAGAACAGGGTCACTATCAGGTCATATGCTAAAAGAAAATGCCTTAAACTCTCAAACTAAAGTCAGAGGTTTAAAAACCTTTGAAAGTTAAAACACATTTTAGTGCTCACTTTGGCAGCACATATACTAAAATTGGAACGATATAGAGAAGATTAGCATGGTCCCTGCACAAGGATTGCACACAAATTCGTGAAGCATTCTATATTAAAAAATTATTTGAAAAGATAAAATAAAATAAAACAAATTTTAAACTGCTCTACTTTAGTTATTATATATATCTTTCCAGAAGAAGAAGAAGAAAAAACAAAACAAACAAAAAAAAAAACGAAGATATAGGCCTCAATAAAATGTACCCCAACAATTCAAATAAATTCAGAGATCTAGAAGAACCAGCAGCTTTGCCACTTTAAACATCCCTGTCAATTTCCTTTGGTTATGTGTGTGCCTTTAACTTGGATGCACTATGGCAGACAAGAAGCTATTTCTCTTCCAAACTACTTATAGTAGTGTCTTACTAAAAAGATTAACTTGCACACAGACAGTGTCTTAATCATTAACATAAATCATAATTACTTGGCCTGTACCTGTTACAACTGCAGAGTCCAGGGCTCTATCACTTGAGAGTCTGATTCAATATGACTAGGACAGGAACTGCTATACCCTGCACCTCTCAACTTACTTTTTTTTTTTTTTTTGAGACAAGGTCTTGCTCTCCTGCCCAGGCTAGAGTGCAGTGGCATCACCATAGCTCACAGCAACCTCAAACTCTGGGCTCAAGTAATCCACCTGCCTCAGCCTCCCTAATAGCTAGGACTGCAGGCACGTACCACCACCCCACCTAGCTAATTTTTTCTATTGTTTATAGAGATGGGGGCTTGCTATGTTGCTCAGGCTGGTCTTAAACTCTGGGCCTCAAGCAGTCCTCCTGCCTTGGCCTCCCAAAGTGCTAGGATTGCAGGTGTGAGTCCCCAGCCTACATTTTAAATAAGCAAACCAGGAGCTTCTGACACAGAGGCCCTCCCCACTCCCACCAGGAAAAACTAGACTAGAAGGCTCACCTAGCTCATCTTCAATAAAGATTACTTAGTTTGAGGTAGTATTTTTGACATTATGGCTTAGATTCCCATCTGGAAAAACCAGGACAAAAGGTCTCCTTAATCATTATGCTCCATTCCACACTAGACACTCAGTGATCTATTATGGTTTGTTCCTTCCACAAGAACTGTAAACTAGATAGCAAGTCTAATGTTATATCCCTAATAAAGACTCGGAACTAGATGGAACAGCCCAAGGCATCTTGGTCAGAAAAGGCCCAGAACGCATTAGTTGTGTTCTGAGGATTCCTAAAGGCCCCCAAACCACACTGACCGTGAACTTCTGCTAAAAGCCTTTGGTGAAAACATCCAGAGGGCTGAGACTTTCTCTTTGATTCCTCTGAGAGCCTGGTACAGTGCTGAACACACAAATAGATAGAAGGCATTGGTGCCCCTATTAGGATGTATAGGGAAAGCGAATTTAGATCTAGTTCTCATCTGATAACAAGAATCCCAATGAGGAGTTGAAGGGGAAGAAGTTGAAAATGATGGTAAAACATTATCAGATATTACCCATAAATTTCACATTAATTTTTTTTTTATAAATAGATATTTGGAATTGGACTTAAGGTTGCAATCCCTTCCAGTTTCCACTTTGGAAAAGCCCTTTGTGGATCAGGTAAAATTCTCTACCACAAAAGGAAGCACTCAATTCATTTCATTCATCAGAATTCCAAAGAAAAGCACTAAGGGCAGAATAACTTGCAGTTTAGTTCATTCATCATTGGAACAGATGTTCTGAGAGTGCTTTACCAATAAAGTCACCCAAATAATTTTTTTTTTTTGAGACAGAGTCTCACTTTGTTGCTCAGGCTGGAGTGAGTGCCATGGCATCAGCCTAGCTCATAGCAACCTCAATCTCCTGGGCTCAAGCAATCCTTCTGCCTCAGCCTCCCGAGTAGCTGGGACTACAGGCATGCACCACTAAGCCCGGCTAATTTTTTGTATATATATTTTTAGTTGGTCAATTAATTTCTTTCTATTTTTAGTAGAGACGAGGTCTCACTCAGGCTGGTTTTGAACTCCCGACCTAGAGCAATCCGCTCGCCTCTGCCTCCCAGAGTGCTAGGATTACAGGCGTGAGCCACCACGCCCGGCCCCAAATAATCTTTTTAATTGATGTGCCAATTTCCTCTAAACTGTTCAGTGTATTTTACGAACCAATTCTAGGCTGGGTGCAGTGGCTCATGCCTGTAATCCCAGTACTTTGTGATGCTGAGGTGGGAAGATGATTAGAGGCACGAGTTCAAGACCAACCTGGACAACATAGTGAGAGTCCATCTCTACAAAAAATTTAAAAAATCAGTTGGTCATGGCCAGGCGTGGTGGCTCACGCCTGTAATCCTAGCACTCTGGGAGGCAGAGGCGGGTGGATTGCTTGAGCTCAGGAGTTCAAGACCAGCCTGAGCAAGAGCAAGACCCCATCTCTACCAAAAACTAGCCGGGCATGGTAGTGCATGCCGATAGTCCCAGCTACTCAGGAGACTGAGGCAAAAGGATCCACTGAGCCCAGGAGTTTGAGGTTGCTGTGAGCTAGGCTGACGCCACAGCACTCTAGCCTGGGCAACAGAGTGAGACTCTGCCTCAAAAAAAAAAAAAAAAGAAAAGAAAAGAAAAGAAAATCAGCTGGCCATGTTTGCACATGCCTCTAGTCCTAGCTATTTGAGGCTGAGGCAGGAGGATTGCTTCTGCCTCAGAGTTGGAGTTTGCAGTGAGGTGTAATCATGCCACTGCACTCCAGCCTGAGCAACAGAGTGAGAACCCTGTCTTACACACACACACACCAAAAAGTCTAGCAACATGGAAAATGGCCATGAAACATTATTCTCATTTTGCAATATGAAAAATATTAAATTTAACAGATTAAGTTGGTTGAGTGGAAAGAGTGTAGGCCTTATACTCATGTAGATCTGGGTACAAATCCCAACTCTATCACTTAGTAATTGTATGAATTATTTAACTTCTTCAACCTCCATTTTCTTCATATGTAAAGTAGGAAAAGTGATTACAAGTTAATCATAATTTGAAAACTTGACAATGTAAACAAAACAATTAAGGTCTCTACATCACCACATCACCGTAAGCACTATGTAAATTAAATGGTAACTGATGTGATTATCCGAAACATCTACATTTGCAGATCACAAAATAGTAAAAGAAAAAAATAAATTCTAATCCTCCCAACTCCCAGTCTAAAATTACCTATCAAACTTTGAGAGTCAAGAGTATATTTTTGTAAACTTCAGGAGCCTTTCAATGAGAACACTTTCAACTTACATTTCGATTTCCATCCCAAAACAGGGTTTCTATTCCTTAGATAGTCTTCTGCAAGCCCCATTATTTCCCCACCGCTCAACCACCATTTTTAAAACAGCCTTTCTTCGATACCTTTCCAGTCCTTCCTTCTTAAAAGTCCTCCCCTTTCATGCCCTATTACTTTAGTCCTGAGACCTCTGGCCTAATACAAAGGCCCCCCCAAGAAGTCATTTACACAAAAACTTTATATTTTGCTAATGTTTGTAGAACCATTCATTCTTATAAACACTTGATCCTTATAATAGCCCAATTAGATATACAGGCTGATGTTACATCTTGATTTTACAGTTAAGACCAAAGATACATAGCTAAAATACAGGATAAGCTCAGCCTAGATCTCAAATTTTCAGATTCCAAGTTTAGTACTCTATTCAACTTACAAAGCTATCATTTCTTGCATATTCTCATCTCTTGCTCATTAAACATGGGGGAAACCATCTTTGTATCTCCTGGTATCACTAGAGCACTGTTACAAAGAGCAGCTTCCTTCCTACAATATTTTCTAAAGTATATAAACAGTTCAAGACAATGAGGCCAAAAGTTACTTTCAATGCTTTCTGCACAATCTTCAAGTAAGAAAGAATTCTGGATGCTGCATGAAAAAGGCCAAGAGGCCTGGGTCATACTACCTCCATGCTGCCCGACACAGTTCTCTACTTCTTCCCGTATCTGGCCTCTTTCCTCCTCCCAAGAGTGGTTTTCTAGGTCTGACACCCCAACAGGGGCCCTTCTCAAACACAAACGACCCTAGTCGCCAAATAAACTCGTGCCCACAGCTAACTCGTGCCGCGCCAAGTACGACAGAGGCTCCTTAGGATATTTACGCATGTCCCTCCTCTCTGTCCACACTCCTTGTCTGAAAAACTTCATCTTGCAGAGCCCGCACCTTCTCGGCTCTCGCCCCCCCACGACACCACGTTCACCCTTGCACCTCCTCCAAAACCTCCCACCCTCCCGGGTTGGCGGGCGACACTTCCTATCTCTCAGGGCCCGGATCGCCTGGCCTGCAGCCCGCCGCCCCGATCAGGCTCCAGTAGATCGCAGCCCCCTTCGGTACCCCCAAGCCCAAGGCCCATCAGCCAGATCCCTGCCCCGCCTCCCCGCCCAAGGCGCCAAGTCCTCGGGGCTCCGTCTCCAGGCCCGGGCCGGACTCCGAGGGCCCCGACGCTGCGGGGAGGACAAGAAGATGGTTGCAGCAGCAGTCAGGGCACTGGGCGGGCCGGGCGCTAGGGTCGGGAGGCTCCGGGCCCGGGCTGCTGCCGGCTCCCGTGGCTCCGACTCAGCCCTCCCGCTCCGCCGGCCCGCGCCTCCGCGGCCTGCCCTTACCTGATCCAGGTTCTCGTCGCTGCCGCTGTCCTCCGTGTCCGAGTCGATCACGACGCGGCCTTTCCGCTTCTTTACCATGGTGGTCCCCCGGCTCCCACGCCGGACGCCGCCCGGACTCCCCTCTTGCCCGCCTGCCAGTGGGACCGCCACTGCCGCCGCAGCCGCCGCCGCTCGACCCACACAAAGGCGACCGCGCATGCGCGCTCCGCTCCGCCCCTGGCCCCGCCCCCGGCCCGGCGCTCGCCGTTCGCCGGCACCCGGCGCCCCGCCCTGTCCCACCCCCGACGCAGCGTGGGAGGCGGGGCCGCGCTCCCACCTGGGTTCCGGGCAAAGGATGGTGGTGGCTGGTAGGGCGCCTGCCCTGCGACCTCTGGCAGTCTCCGCTGCGGAGCCGAAGTTCGGTGGGCTTCTTATCTGTCGAGGGCTGGAGCCGCAAGGATCCAGGTCCTCTCTGAGGGGGCTCACGTGTCTCCACTATCTGACACTGATGGAGTGTGGAGGGCGACCACGGGGGCTGCCGCCTGGAAGAAACAAACTGAATGGAAGTGACCAGTGGCCTGGACCAAGCCGAGGGCAATGGTTGAGGGATGAAGCCTGCATAGCGGGGCTGTGCAAGTGACCGCTGAGCTGAGACCCGGAGAATGCATGAATTATCAAAAAGAAGAGGAGGAAAGGGTCTTTCAAGCAGAGGACAGCATGGGCAATGGCCCAGAGATAATAGAGAAAGTTGGGTTCAGGCAACTGAAAGTTCCTTGTGGCCAGAGCAGTGTGTGGTGTGTGGGGACAGGGTGACAGATGAGGCTAGAGGGACGCGGCGGCCACATCAATCAGAACCTAATAAGCTAGGTAACTTAGGGAGTTTGATCTTTAGTATTGAAAGATTTCAAACTCAAGAATGACATGATTAGATTTGTGTTTTTAAAAGATTACTCTGGGCCCTGCGTGGTGGGCTCACACCTGTAATCCTAGCACTCTGGGAGGCCGAGGCAGGAGGATCTCTTCAGGTCAGGAGTTCGAGACCAGCCTGAGCAAGAGCAAGACCCCATCTCTACTAAAAAATAGGAAAAATTAGTTGGTCAACTAAAAATAGAAAAAATTAGCCAGGCCTGGCGGTATGTGCCTGTAGTCCCAGCTACTCTAGAGGCTGAAGCAGGAAGATCACTGGAACCCAGGAGTTTGAGGTTGCTGTGAGCTAGGCTGACGCCACGGCACTCTAGCCCTGGCGACAGAGCAAGACACAGTCATGCTATCAAAAAAAAAAAAAAAAGATTACTTTGGCTGCAGTGTGGCAGATGCATTAAAAGAAAGTGAGACCCCACTTGGGGTGTTGGTGTCTTCTTTGCAGTAGACGATGGTGTCTGGACTAACGAAGCAGCAGTGGATGTGGAGGGAAGCAGATGGATTCTAGATAATTTGGAAGGCAGAACTCTCAGGATTTGGAGATTATTTGTGGGAAGCATAGGGAAGGAGAAGTCCCATACACTCATGATGTTCAGATTCTGGCCTAGAAAGCTGGTAGCAAGTGGGAAGTGGGCCCCTTCATCAGGATCTGAAACAAGAGGCGAGAAGAGGGTTTAGGGGACTGGCATGTGTAGGAAATTCAGTTTTATACCTGTTGAGTTTGAGGTCAGCTGATAAAAAGGTCAGCTCCAAAAGTGATGATTTCTTTTTTTTTTGAGACATAGTCTCACTCTGTTGCCCGGGCTAGAGTGCTGTGGCATCAGCCTAGCTCACAGCAACCTCAAACTCTTGGGCTTGGCCAGGCGCAGTGGCTCAACCCTGTAATCCTAACACTCTGGGGGGCCAAGGCAGGTGGATCATTTGAGCTCAGGAGTTCGAAACCAGCCTGAGCAAGAGCGAGACCCCATCTGTACTAAAAATATAGAAAGAGCCACCACATCTGGTCAGAAGTGATTTCATTGTGGGATTTGGAATATAAGCAATAATAATTTGAAATTGTTCTCAAAACTCTTCTGGAGTCTGTTAATTCATTTATTCTGGTAGTAAACTTGGGAGGTATACCCCTGTCTTCCCTGGGTAATACTGGGCACAGGCAGGCTGGTAAGTTCTTATTTTCTGGATCCCTTTTCCCCATTTACTGTGTAAATTTTATTTTCTCCACCAAGTTGCAACACATACCATATATGTGCATGCCTAAAAATAGCAATAAAAGAAAATGTGTCATACATACAGAAGTCTCTAGAAGTAAACACCTCAATGTACAGTTTGCTTCCAGTTAGCTTAAAAAGGTGGTCAGGATTAAAGTGAAGAAAATAACCTTTAAAAAGCCCAGCTACCTCTTTACTTTAGAAGAGTTTTCCTAAAATACGACCTCTAGACTTCTCTCACCCAACATATCCTTAGAACTGAGCCCATGGCCAAGAAGACCCAAACTGGCCAGGCGAGGCCAACTCCCTCATTTCTAGCCACCCTAAAGCATAGCGCCCTTTTGTGAGGCCCCTCTAAATGTGTTAATTACAGCGGGTCCCCAACCTTTTTGGCACCAGGGACTGGTTTCATGGAAGACAATTTGTATAGGGGTGGGGAGCAAGGAAGACAATTTTTCCCTGGGTGGGGGCAGCCAGGGAAGTGGAACTCTGAGGCCAGTTCAGAGGCCCTGGGCTTGGGGACCATAGGGTTATTACACAGAATTGCTAAAAAGAAAGCCATAGTATAGTAAGTAACCCTTGGCTGGAATTAATAAAGTTATGCTCTTTGAGTTAAATCTGTTGATTTTTATCTTTCTGCAAGGGGTCCTGTAATGATTCATGGAGTGAAGTTAGTTTATAATAAGACAAATCAGTGTCCAAATTGAGTGAATAAACATCCTGCACTCTAGGCCAGGCGCGGTGGCTCAAGCCTGTAATCCTAGCTCTCTGGGAGGCCGAGGTGGGCGGATCGTTTGAGCTCAGGAGTTCGAGACCAGCCTGAGCAAGAGCGAGACCCCATCTCTACTATAAACAGAAAGAAATTAATTGGCCAACTAAAATATATAGAGAAAAAATTAGCCGGGCATGGTGGCACATGCCTGTAGTCCCAGCTACTTGGGAGGCTGAGGCAGCAGGATTGCTTGAGCCCAGGAGTTTGAGGTTGCTGTGAGCTAGGCTGATGCCACGGCACTCACTCTAGCCTGGGCAATAAAGTGAGACTCTGTCTCAAAAA
>VSMD01050392.1:0-33923 GCA_008750895.1 Mirza zaza
ATTACTGTAGTTCCTATGTGTCCACTTAGGTGCTGCTCAGTTAATACCAGTTTGCTGGTGAGTATATGTGGTGCTTGTTTTTCCATTCTTGGGATACTTCACTTAGTAGTATGGGTTCCAGCTCTAACCAGGAAAATACAAGATGTGCTATATCACCATTGTTTCTTAGAGCTGAATAGTACTCCATGAAAAGTCCCCAAACAATAAATGCTGGCGTGGATGTGGAGAGAGAGAAACACTCCTACACTGCTGTTGGGACTGCAAACTAGTTCAAACTCTGTGGAAAGCAATATGGAGATTCCTTAAAGCAATACAAGTGGATCTACCATTTGATCCAGTAATCCCATTGCTGGGCATCTACCCAAAAGATCCAATGACACTCTACAAAAAAGACACCTGCACTCGAATGTTTATAGCAGCACAATTCATAATTGCAAGGTTGTGGAAACAGCCCAAGTGCCCATCAATCCAAGAGTGGATGAACGGCAGTTTTTGTACATAAACGTGTTCTAAATAGAAAGAGATATTACTTGTAGCAGAATAAATATTTCTCACGATTTTGAAGGGATGCTTGATGAGTCCCTCTCAGTAATCAAGTCTTCAAAATCTCCTATATCTCTTATTAAGTTCTCTGACATCATTTTTATTTCCTACACAGGTTCTAAATTTCCTTTCTTTCCCACTATCACTGTTTTGCAAACACTCCTATTTCCAGTTCTAAATAAAAATCAGTAATTTAAGGCCGGGTGTGGTGACTCACGCCTGTAATCCTAGCTCTCTGGGAGGCCGAGGTGGGCGGATCGTTTGAGCTCAGGAGTTCGAGACCAGCCTGAGCAAGAGGGAGACCCCATCTCTACTATAAACAGAAAGAAATTAATTGGCCAACTAATATATATAGAAAAAAATTAGCCGGGCATGGTGGCGCATGCCTGTAGTCCCAGTTGCTTGGGAGGCTGAGGCAGCAGGATTGCTTGAGCCCAGGAGTTTGAGGTTGCTGTGAGCTAGGCTGACGCCATGGCACTCACTCTAGCCTGGGCAATAAAGTGAGACTCTGTCTCAAAAAAAAAAAAAAAAAAAAATCAGTAATTTAAAGCAAATGGATCAAATTACAATGTGGCTGTCATTAAATCAGAATATCCTGGCCCTATGATTATATGAATTATACTTACTGTTTATAGTATATCAGAATCATTGGGTTTATACAGTGATTTTGTATCCTCCCTTTTTTTTTCTTTCTTGATTAGATAATATTGAGACTGTTTCTCAAATCAAGTTGCCTTTAAATGAACCAGTTTTGTGTTTCTTTTTCTTTTTTTTTTTTTTTGCTTTTATAGATTTCTTGATAACCGGCTGTTCGCTACCTGCTCTGATGACACTACAATAGCACTGTGGGATCTGAGAAAACTGAACACCAAAGTATGCACTTTACATGGTCACACTAGCTGGGTGAAGAACATCGAATATGATACTAATACAAGACTCTTAGTAACATCAGGATTTGATGGAAATGTCATTATTTGGGACACTAACAGGTTTGTGAATAGGAGACCATGTTAGGATTGTGAACAAAAACATTTTTTTTAAAGATACTGAACAAATTCAGTGTTCTGTCCTAGCCTTAAGAAAGAAACTCACTTTAGGAGAAACAATCAAAAAGTGATTCTACCTTTTATTACTTGCACTTAGTCAGATATTCCAGCTAAAAATTTTGGAGCTGGGTGTAGCGGCTGAAGCCTTGTAATCTCAGCTACTGGGGAGACTGAGGTGGTAGGATTACTAGAGGCGAGGAGTTTGAGACCAGTCTGGGCAACATAGTGAGACTCCCATCTCTAAAAAAATTTTAAAAATTAGGAAGATATGTTGTCTCAGGCCTGTAGTCGCAGCTACTGGGAGGCTGAAGCAGGAGGATCACTAGAGCCCAGCAGTTCAAGACCAGCCTGAGTGATATAGCAAGACCCCATCTAAAAAAAAAAAATAATTTTCTTGGAAAAAATTATATGGGAAGGAAACTAAGTAATATAGTTAATGATGAAAACTGGTTTATAAAATTCTGAATTTAATGAAAAATGTTTTTATCATTTCTTCTGTGAAACTGAAATGTTTCTCCCTTTTTGTTCCTTTAATTCTAAATCTATTTAATTTGTAATTTTTGTACTTGCACTAAAAGAGTGGTTCTCATTTGGACTGGTACTCACCTGAAAGGGAATGTTTAGAAATTATATATGGGGCAGTTTTGGTTGTCACTATGGGGGAAAAAGGAGGAATTTAGTCAGCAAGGACCAGAGTTTCTAAACATTGTGTAGTACACAGGACGTTTGCATAGTGGACCAGTTGTCCCATCTAAAATGCCAGTTATGCCTCTGTCATGAAACCTTTTAATAAAATGTCTCCTTAAAAATAAATTATTTTTTAAAAAAAGAAATTGATTAATTAAAGAATTGATGTTTGAAAAATAGTTAAAATATGCCTTGTACTAGCTATGGAGAAATGATAATACCATAACATATCAGGATAATTTCTGAAATATTTTTCTGAGAGATCATATATATAGAGAGGGTCATATATATAAAAGAGAGTCTATTCAAGATTTCTGGCTACACATATTGTTTGAATGGAGGATAGAACTCTTGATTAGACTAAGACAGGCATACCTGCTAAAATTTAGAAATAAATTTATTTCTTAAAATTTAGTAGGAGAGGGCAGGGCACAGTGGCTTGTGCCTGTAATCCTAGCACTCTGGGAGGCCAAGGCGGGCGGATTGCTCAAGGTCAGGAGTTTGAAACCAGCCTGAGCAAGAGCGAGACCCCGTCTCTACTAAAAATAGAAAGAAATTAATTGGCCAACTAAAAATATATAGAAAAAATTAGCCGGGCATGGTGGCACATGTCTGTAGTTCCAGCTACTTGGGAGGCTGAGGCAAGAAGGATTGCTTGAGACCAGGAGGTTGCTGTGAGTTAGGCTGATACCATGGCACTCTAGCCCGGGCAACAGAGTGAGACTCTGTCTCAAAAAAAAAAGAGAAATAAAAAATAGAGAATAAGATGATACTATCAGCTTTATGCCAATATACTTGAAAACATGAAATAGGCAGTTTACTCAAAAAATACACCTTAGCAAAACTGACCAAGTAAGAAATAGAAAACCTGAAAAAAGACCTATTACCAAGACTGATATTTAACTAATATGGACCGGTTTAGTTGAAGTAGCTGTTAAAAGATTAACTTCTTCCATGCTAATTGTTAAATAGCCACTGCCCTGTGTTATCCCCTGACACCCTCTGTCTGCCCAGGCCCCTCTTCTAGGGATACCTCCCTCAAGATCTCCCCAGGATACATTAGCTAAAGACTCACTTACACAATAGGACAGTTCCAGGACCCTGTTCCAGCATAGCTATCTATACCTATTCAAACTAGCTAGTGTACATGCAGTTCTGAGTATTTAAATATTCTGAATATCACCTTTGCCATAGCCATTAAAGAACTGGAAAAATACAATTAAACTTACCTACAGACTCTGTGTGGTAGCTCATGCCTGTAATCCTAGCACTCTGGGAGACTAAGGCGGAAGGATCACTTGAGCTCAGGAGTTCGAGACCAGCCTGAGGAAGAGTGAGACCCAGCCTCTACTAAAAATAGTAAAAATTAGCTGTGTGTGGTGGTGCATGCTTGTAATCCCAACTCAGCCTCAGGAGGCTGAGGCAAGAAGATTGCTTGAGCCCAGGAGTTTGAGGTTGTTGTGAACTACGCTGCCACCATGGTACTTCAGCCAGGGCAATAGAGTAAGACTCTGTCTCAAAACAAAGAAACTTACGTACATTACTAACAAAAGAGCAGCCCTCTCAGTTTTACAGATAACTTCTACCTAATATTGCAAATAAGAGAACATTATAATTTTACTAACTTGTCAGATTCTAGGAAAAGAAAATTCTCCTTACTTCATGTATAAAGATAGTATGACCTTGATACCCCAACTTCTTAAAAGAAGTACAAGATTTGTGCATTGAAAACTATAAAATGCTCCTGAAAGAAATTAGAGTTGTAAATGAATGGAGAGAGATTCTGTGTTCATGGATTGGAAGACTCAGTATCATTAATCACTAACAAGTACTAGCAAGAGTGTGGAGAAACTGGAAACCTCATTACTGAAACCCACATTGCTGGTGGGAAAGTAAAATGGTACAGCTACTTTAGAAAACAGTTTGGCAGTTTGATAAAATGTTAAACACAAAATTACCATATGACTCACCAAACTCATTCCTAGATACCTACCCAAGAGAAATGAATACATATGTCCACACAAAGACCTGTACATGAACGTTTATAGTAGCATTATTCTTTAGCAAAAATATGGAACCAGTCCAATGTCCATCAAGTGGCAAATAGATAAACAAAATGTATGTATACAATGGAATACTATTTAACAATGAAAATGAACAAAGTATTGATAAATGCTACAACATGGATGAATCTCAAAAAAATTATGCTAGGTGAAAAAAGCCAAATTGCAAAAGACTACTTATTTTATGATTCTGTTTATATGAAATGTCTAGAATAGGAAAATCTATAGAGACAACTTAGTGGGTTGCCTGGTGCTGGGAGTGGAAACAGGGAATGATTGCTAATGAGTACGGGGGGATCTTTTATCGTGATGAAAGTGTTCAAAACTGGATTGTGTTGATGATTGCACAACTGTATAGTTACCAAAAAATTATTAAATTGCACACTTAAAATGAGAAAATTTTATGGCATGTAAATTATACCTCAATAAAACTGTTAAAAAACATTAATTAACTAGAGATAGAAGGAAACTCATTAAAAGTATACACTAAAAACCTACAGCACATTTTTTAATGGTGAATCTTTAGAAGTTTGCTCTATAAAATCAGGAGGGAGAACATGCCCACTATGACCACTACTGTTTATTAATGTCATGGGGTCGGGGGGAGGCAGAGTACTAGTTGGTACAATAGGGAAAAAATATATACAGGGGTTGGAAAGAAAAAGAAACAATATTATTCACCAATGATATATCAGGGGTTGGCAGATTTTTTTCTGTAAAGGACCATGTAATAAATATTTTAGGCTTTGTATACTATATATAGTCTCTGAGTAGTCATAGACATACATAAATAAGTGGATGTGGCTGTGGCTATATTCATATAATATGAACTTTCTTTATAAAATAGGTGGTGGGGCAGATTTGGCCTATGGGCCATAGTTTTCCAACCCCTGGTCTATATAGAAAATCCTAGAAATTCTTCAGAGAAATTAGAATTAGTAAGAGCTAGCCAAGATTGCTAGATATAAATTATGGAAAACAGTATGGAGGTTCTAAAAATTTCAAAAATAGAACTACCTTACAATCTAGCAATCCTTCTGCTAGGTGTCAATATATATCCGAAGGAAATTAAATCTGTATGTCAAACAGTTATCTGTACTCCCATGTTCATTGCAGCATTATTCACAATAGCCAAGATATGGACTCAACCTAAAGGTCCATCAATGCATATTCATGTTTTTAAAAATGTGGTATATGTACACAACAAAATATTAATACTATGCATCCTTTAAAAATGAAATCTTGTCATTTGCAACAACATGGATGAACCAGGAGGACATTATATTAAGTGAAATAAACCAGGCACAGAAAGACAAATATCGTTTATATGTGGAATCTAAAAAAGTCAAACTCATAGAAGCAGAGAATAAAATGGTGGTTACCAGGGACTGGGGACAGGTGGGTGGGGTGCAGCATTGGGGAGAGGTTAGTCAAAGGAGACATTTTCAGTTAGACAATAAGGAATAAGTTCAAGAGATTTATATTGTACAACAATGTGTGACTATAGTTAATACCACTTTATTGTATATTTGAAATTTGCTAAAAGATTTTAAATGTTCTCAACATAAATATATAAGTATATGAAGTAATATATATATATTAAATAGCTTCATTTAGCCATTCTACAACATATACATATTTCAAAGCATCATGTTGTATACCATAAATATATATAATTTTTATCAATTAAAAATAAGGTAAAAAGTATTATTACAGGCCGGGCGCAGTGGCTCACGCCTGTAATCCTAACACTCTGGGAGGCCAAGGCGGGTGGATTACTTGAGGTCAGGAGTTTGAAACCAGCCTGAGCAAGAGCGAGACCCCGTCTCTACTAAAAATAGAAAGAAATTAATTGCCCAACTAAAAATATATAGAAAAAATTAGCCGGGCATGGTGGCACATGCCTGTAGTCCCAGCCACTCCAGAGGCTAAGGCAGTAAGACTGCTTGAGCCCAGGAGTTTGAGGTTGCTGTGAGCTAAGGTGATGCCATGGCACTCTAGCCCAGGCAACAGAGTGAGACTGAAAAAAAAAAAAAAAAACTTCATTTAAGTCATTGTAAGATGTAAATAAAGTCTATAGATGAGAAGACTCCTCGAAAAGTACAGTAAGCAATTTTTTTAAAAAAGGAATAAACTCATAAAGATAGGAGGAATAAACTCATAAAGGAGAGGAAACAATTATAATAAAATTTTAGAAGTTGAAAAGCAGGTAGATAAATAGCAACTGACATAAGCAATTTGACTTAGTAAGTCTAGGAAAGCTAAATCCTAAGCTGGCAGTGAAGAAAAGTTAAGAATTTCAGACAAATTACAGAGAATGCTCAAAATATCATAGGAACTGACATCTTTTGAGTACTCTGTAGTAGAAGGGGTAGCTAAAGTGAGGTTTCAAGTGAAAGATATTTAAGAACTTGTATCTCCTGAAACTATACCACAGTGCAGTTGACCACCCATTTTAGCAGAAGTTTTGAGTTTTATTCTCTAAAGCGGGGGTCCTCAAACTTTTTAAACAGGGGGCCAGTTCACTGTCCCTCAGACCGTTGGGGGGCCATTGGAGAGTGCGGCGCAAATTCCACACATGCGCACTGTGGCCCTGGGATGAGTTGGCTGCTAAGTGTGACAGGCAGTGGCCGGCGGGATAAATGTCCTCAGAGGGCTGCATTTGGCCACGGGCTGTAGTTTGAGGACGCCTGCTCTAAAGAGTATAAAATAGAGAGTCTCTGTATTAGAAGATGGCAGACACAGTTAAGGGCTTGGGTACCTTACCAAAAGGTGACCAATTCCTCAGCCATCTTCCAGTTGATGATCTGAAGATACTGTCAATAGGAGGCCCTCAAAAAATGGCTTTACTATATATAGTGAAGCTCAAGCCCTACCCTGCACTCAAAGTTCCTAGTCAGCTTTAGTTCCCCACTCTTAATTATGAGCAGACAGCCAAAGATAATCAGACTTTTGAGAAATCTTATAATATATAGACCCACAAAAATGGGGGAGGATTTTTGGAATGAACAGAGACTATATAGGGAAAAGAAAACTTAAAAATTTTTTAAAAAGCTATTAATACTCTGAGAGATTAGAAAATACATTGTATGCTTAAAACAAAAATAGGATGCAGCAGAGGAGAAAAATAGAGGAGAGCCTTCTAAGGTACTGGTATTCTACTTGTTAACATGGGTGATAAATCATATGTATTCATTTTTCTTTAAACTCTAGATATTTTTATCTGTGTACTTTTCTATAGGTATGACATGGTTCATAATTTTAAAAATAAAAAAGTAATAAAAGAGGAATAAAAATAGGCAAGGAATAAAAATCTACCAACAAAACCAGGCAGATTTGGAAAAGAGCCAAACAGAATTTAAAGAAGTAAAAAACTACAACTGTGGAAATTTTTAAAACTTAGGATGTGGCAAATAGCAAATTATACATAGCTTTAAAAAATAGATCAGAAGATAGATTTATTGAAAAGTTACCGAGAATACAACATGAAAATGGGCAGATAGAAAACATGAAAGCAGTTAAGAGATAAGGAGAGTCAAATATGAATGTTTCAAACATTTATTTGAAGCTGTAAAAGAACAGAGAGAAATGGATGAAAAGCAATGTTGGAATAATGACTGGCATTGTTGGAATTTTCCAGATTATATGAATCTTAAGATTTAGAAAGTCAAATGAATCCCAATAAAGATAAAAGGAATCCAAATTTACGCATATCAGAGTGCAACTGCAGTACTCCAAAGACAAAGAGAAGAACAGAGGAAAAAAATAAATAAATTATGCAGAGTAGAGCCAGAAATGTTGGCTCACACTTCTAATCCAGTGCTGGGGAGACCCAGGCAGGAAGATCACTTGACGCCAGGAGTTTGAAATCAGCCTAGGCAGCATAGCAAGACCCTGTCTCTAAAACAATTTTTAAAAATTAGCTGGGTGTGGTAGCACACCCACCTGTAGTCCCAGGTACTGGGAAGAGTGAGGCAAGAGTGTGAGGCTGCAGTGAGCTATGATCATGCCACTGCACTCCAGCCTAGGTGACAGAGCAAGACTCCGTCTCTTAAAAAAGAAAATTATTCAAAGTAATAGACTAATAGCAGACTTACAAATAATAACAATGGAAGCCAGAACTCAGTGGAATATTATCCTCAGTATTCAGAAAGAAAGAATTATTGACTCACAGTTATATGCTCAGCTAAACCTTTATTCAAAAAGAAGAGTAAAATAAAGATTTTCAAAACAATGAAAAAGAGTTTACCTCAATAAAGTCTCACTTAAAAAAACTGTGAGGAATATACTTTCGTAAAGAAACAGGATGATCTAAAAAGGAAAATTAGAGATGAAAGAAGGAATGGTGAGCAAAGAAATTGTTAAGCACGTATGTCAATTGAAATATACATTGACTATAAATTCTGTTCTTTTAAACATTTGGAAATTTTACAACTTTTTGTTTTGGTATAGTACTCATGTTTTCATTCTACTTTTCTCATAGAATTATATACTGCTGTATTTTATACTTTAGTGGTCATTCATATCTGTAACAAAAATATGTACATAAACTGACATTAATTTAAAAAAGTTATTTCCTGTGACTACAGAGCTATAAGTGTTCACTTTTTCTGGATTTAATTGTCATTACAATATTATTAGTCTACAATTGATTAAATAGCATGTATTATTTTAAATCTATTAACATAAAAAGTAAAATTTTGTTGAAAAAATGTCTCTTTGAAGTTTCAAATATTTTTAATTGCCACATTGTGATTGCACATATTTATGGGGTACAATTTGATCTTTTGATATGTATATGTTGTATAATGATCAGATCAGGGTGTTTAGCATGACCATCACCTCATGCATTTATCATTTCTTCGTGATGAGGACATGCTAAAGTCACTCTTCTATTTTGTAATGTACTATATCTTACTGTTAACCATTGTCACCATGTTGTGCAATGGAACATGGAAACTTATTTTTCCTAATTGTAACTTTGTACTGGTTGACTGACCTTTCCCCATCCTCCTAAATTCTATTTTGAAGGGCAAAAAAAAAAAAAAAAAAAAAAATGCAACTCTCACTGACACTATATAACTCTAGGTTTTGTTGATTTGATTTCTTCTGTAGGTGTACAGAAGATGGGTGTCCACATAAGAAATTCTTCCACACACGTTTTCTCATGCGAATGAGATTAACACCAGATTGTTCAAAAATGTTGATTTCAACGTCCTCTGGTTATCTCTTAATTTTACATGATCTTGACTTAACCAAGTCTTTAGAAGTAGGCAGCTATCCCATTTTGAGAGCAAGAAGAACTACATCAAGTTCAGGTAAGCCTTTCTTTTTTTGATTAAAAAAAGATTTTTCTCAAGAATCTCAGATATAGGAATGGTATGTGTTTCTCTTCTGAAAATGATAGCAGGAAAAGAAAATTAAAAGGCATTCTATAGAAAGCTCAATGATAGCATTTTTTCCCAAGCAAGTATAATGATCTATGTCTTTGATGTGGCATTAATTTGTGCCTCCATATCACAAATGGTCTAGGAAGAATAAATAACTCAAAAAGTATTTTCTTTTAGCTTTCTGCTAACCAGGGATCCTTTATCAGTACTTCTGAATCATTAACTATCTCAAAAATTAGTGATGGCTCAAGGTAGTATCAGTCTTCTTAAGTCCTTCTGGAATCCAGCAGAGCTTTTAAGTTATAGCCAATATAGAATTTTATTTTAAGTCTATACTATATCCTAGACTTCCAGATGTCCAGATATAGGTAGCTGGTACCATCTTATCCCATGACCCTAACACCTTCTTCCTAAAGCCCTGTTTCTTCTCCCATTGCTAATTCCATTAGACTTCAGTGAATTTAGGTTTCAGAAAAACTTATTTTATCAACATTTTGTGATAAAAAGACTTTATTTCATCTACCTTTGGGAATGTGATGACTAGTTTGGGGACATACCCATCATTTATAATATTGTGTTTATGAACAAGAACCCAGAAAGAAAGACTTCAGCATTTGAAACACAGAATGTTCATAAATTGCTATTAAAAGGTAGCTTTGAATGGTTGGAATCTTTCTCTGTGTACACAGGGCCACTTCTGAAGACTTTTGGGGGAAAGTGCAGGCATAATTGTACTGCAATTGCCCAATTTAACTGCTAAAAGTAGAAATTTAAGTTTTACAAACTTAATTGCAAATGAGGTTTCATAAATATGCAAGTATAATGCTTTTAGATTTAGAATTACCTTTTAAGTTAAAACATGATAATAAAGTTTAGCGTAATGAGAAATCATGCTTTATATGGTCTAGCTGGCCTATTTGACTCAACAACCAAGAAGGTTTTCAGTCTCCCAAGGGTAATTCTGATACTAAATAACATCACAGGAAATTAGATTAATAAGAATTTGCAGCCGGGTGTGGTGGCTCACGCCTGTAATCCTAGTGCTCTGGGAGGCCGAGGCAGAAAGATCGCTCAAGGTCAGAGTTCGAAACCAGCCTGAGCAAGAGCGAGACCCCGTCTCTACTATAAATAGAAAGAAATTAATTGGCCAACTAATATATATAGAAAAATTAGCTGGGCATGGTGGTGCATGCCTGTAGTCCCAGCTACTTGGGAGGCTGAGGCAGAAGGATTGCTTGAGACTAGAAGTGTGAGGTTGCTGTGAGCTAGGCTGATGCCATGGCACTCACTCTAGCCTGGGCAACAAAGTGACACTCTGTCTCAAAAAAAAAAAAAAAAAAAGAATTTGCAACAGAGGTATGGGGCCACTAGAAAAGTGTAATGAAATAGAGATTGTTATTTGGAGTAATATATCAAACTCTACTATCTGATATTCATTTTCTTTTTTCCACAGATTTCAATGTAAAGTTTTGAATTGCTTTTCAAAGAGTATTCACATTAACTAGGCACAGTGGTATGTGCCTATAGTCCCAGCTACTAGGGAGGCTAAGGTTGAGGTGGCAGGATCCCTTGAACCCAGGAGTTTGAGGCCAGCCTGGGCAACATAGTGAGACCCCCCCCTGCCCTGCCTCATCTCTTAAAAAAAAAGAGAGTATTTACATAATTTCAAGAGTGATAATAGAAATTTTTGGTATGCTTTAAAGAAGGATCTGTTCATATTCCCAGTAATGGGGCTGTTACTTAGACTATATTCTAACATTAAACAACAGGCTTAAGAGCTTAGTTTTCATTGTCATTGAATTTTCTTGTTACATTTTAGTACAGAAATGATGAGGAACTAAGGATGCTCCTATGCTTATTTGGTTGTTTATTTTTATTTCACGTAAGCAATTCTTTGGTATAAAAGATTTTAGAAAAGGACTAAACCTTAGGACACTTCAAAGAGCCATCCTACCTTCCTCAGTCTTAGTTATAGGTCAGTTTTATGTGAGCATTATTTTGGATTTTAACAGTATGGTTCAAGCAGATAATAAAAAAGAGCAACTACCAGAATTATGCTAGGTTTATTGTCAGAATTTTTTTGTATTTTTAAGATTTGACTACTTCATCAAGTTCATCTGGTCCTAGAGTTTCTGGTTCACCTTGTCATCATAATGATTCCAATTCATCTGAGAAACACATGTCACGAGCCTCTCAAAGAGAAGGTAGGTTAAAAGTTGGATTTTATAATCTTGCAACAACAGAGCCCACCAAATAGCTTTCTTTGGTTTGGTTTTTTTGTATAAAAATAAAAACCAGTAGAGATTAGGAAATTTCTTACCCCTCATTATTTTCATCATTTTAAAAAAGCTAATGGGAGTATCTGGAGTTGAATAACTTGGGCTTAAATCTTTGGTGGAATTTGAGCTTTGGTTTTATTACCTGGACTTAGTTTGGTCTAGTTGGGAGAAAACATAACTGGGAAATGTAGATTTTAGTTAAGGTTGTTGGGAAAATTAAATGAGATTACACATGTGAAAGTGCTATATAAATATAAGGGATGAATTCTCAGGTGATTATGAAAGTCATCTAGTTCCTACCTGGTGGGCTTTTAGCTCTGTCATTTCTTTATCTGTGCAATGCCTGACAGCCTCAGAGGGGTTGTGGGACAAAGTGTGAGCTACAATCTGGTGCACTCTGTATTTGCCAGTTTTTCCCCATCCATTCTGGCAGAACTAGCTGCTCTGCCTATGTCTTCTACTTCCTCGCTGAAATGCTTTCTACCTGTATGAATTCCATCCTACTGTTCCTTTTCATACTAATCCACATATAAGTTCTTGCAGCCTTTATTGTTTGTTCTCCTCTTTGTGAACTGAGTATTAAGGGCCAGATATGGATTTTTTTTGGTCATTTTAGAGATATATATGTCTCTACCTCAGTATTTAGGGCAGAGACAAACCTTAGACTTCTAATTTGTGTTTTCTTTAGGTAGTTTGGCCTGGTAGATGCTAGTTATCTTGCATGACTACTTATGTTGGTAGAATAGTTTCTTTTTTTTTTTTGAGACAGAGTCTCACTCTGTTGCCTTGGCTAGAGTGCCATGGCGTCAGCCTAGCTCACAGCAACCTCAAACTCCTGGGCTCAAGCAATCCTCCCACCTCAGGCTCCCAAGTAGCTGGGACCACAGGCATGCGCAACTATACCTAGCTAATTTTTCTATATATTTTTAGTTGGCCAATTAATTTCTTTCTATTTTTAGTAGAGATGGGATCTCACTCTTCCTCATGTTGGTTTCGAACTCCTGACCTTGAGCGATCCGCCCACCTCGGCCTCCCATAGTGCTAGGATTACAGGTGTGAGCCACTGTGCCCGTCTGGTAGAATGGTTTGAGAGCCTTTTCTCACCTAACTTATGGCCTATCCACTTTCTTTTGGATGTTGAAAACTGTGATGTTTCACTTTTAAGGTTAAAAACTCCTCCCCTTAAATTTAAAACTTTATGCCCGGAAGTATAACATTTCTCCTTTGATTTGTAGGATAAACATCTTTTGCAGATTCTACCTTCTACTTGGGTTATGGGAAACAAACCAAAGCTTCTAGTAATCATTGAGAAAAAAATATTTGATTGACTGTACTATCCACAAGATAAAGAAACTTAAGAAGAAAAGGATAGTTAACATGCTCGCTTGTTATTGACCAGTGGTAAACACAAATATAGCAATTTGTGTTGTATTATATTAATTATTATTACACAGCATAGATAGTTGGGGATGAGGAATGAGATAATAGATCAGGAGCCTAGGAAGAAAGAAAAAAAAATTAGAGGGTGGAAAGAGAAGAAAAAGGTGAGAGAAGGTGGAATTTATAGGTGAAGTTGCTTTGAACATTGGAAATTCTGGATCTTCAAGTGTCTGAGTATGTTAACACCATCCTTTGGCAGATATAATACCTGGATAGAGCAGACGCTTTCAAATTCATTTCAGCATTAGAACCCTATTTTTCACATGAAATCTTCTGTGGATTCTTAGGATGTAGCACAAATAAAATCAAAGTAGCTCTGGTTCAGGTAAAATTAGAGAGGTCCTTGACCTTCTAGTCTTCCTCACCCAATCTCTACCTCAACTCTAACATGGTTCCCACCTTTTGCCAGCTCCTAAGAACCTCCAAGAAGCACAGCTAGCAAATTGCTGTTTACCTATTTAGAATGGATTTCTTTTTTGCTTTTGTTATAGGTTTTCAAAATTAATTCTTACAGTAAGAGTTTGTTTTTCTATAAAATTATTAAAGTTTAGTCACATTTGAAATCATTATTTAGACATGGTTTGGTTGTAACAGTGTTATTTAGAGCTTCACACGTTTTTGATAATGAAGTACTAATCTAAAGGGAATCTTTAAAAAGAAGACAACACATCTGCTTGAGAAGCAGTTCACAAAGGATCTGACAAGGGAGGTCATTACCTTCAAAGTAACTCCTTCCATAGTCAGAGAAGTATTGAAGTATTTCTCTTGATATTAAATTTCTGAGCTGTTTTCTCACAATGTCTATGAAATTGGTTCTACACACATCTGAGGGATATGACATACTCCCATTAATAACAGTGGTTTACTACAGTAGTCATTTTCATTGGAGGATAGGCAGAAGGAAATGATGGGACGTAGTAGAGTCACCAAGAAAATATATGATGGGCAGTGTCTCCCATCCCTTGTTTTGACTTGCTTCTATGTGAGGTATCCTTCATCTCCAAAATTATACGTCTATCGTTATTTATAGTACTGTCTTGGGGGCCATAAGTCCTGATGTTTTTATCTACTTAAAGGCAATCCTCATGGCTTCCAAGTATCTGCTTCTCTGGACTAGAGAGCACCAGGTCCAGTGAGATGAGAATGGCTATCTTTACTTTTCTAGCTTCCTTCATGTCACATAACTTTGATTCTAACTTAAATAAAGAACTTTCTGAGATGTAGATTCAAATCAAAAGGACCCCTAGTCAGCTTTTATGCCTTACCCTTAAATCGCTGGTGGTTTCTGCTGCAGAAACTTGTATTCTTTAGTTCTAGTCATACCCTTTTCCCATATTCCACCCCCAAAACTCACTCACATACCATATTTTGGTGAGTACCATGTTCTTTTACATGTGGTAGCATAAGGGGCAGACTGAGGAATGAGGGCATGGTAGGTGACTGCCGGAAATCAAAACTTTGATGAATTGCCATAGTCCTTTGATAATATAAATCCCACACCCTCATTTTGTATCTCAGGAGTTTCACCACGAAATAGTCTTGAAGTCTTAACCCCTGAAGTTCCTGGTGAGAGAGACCGTGGAAACTGCATCACATCCTTACAGCTGCATCCAAAAGGCTGGGCCACTCTTCTTCGGTGCTCAAGCAACACTGATGATCAGGAGGTACAACAGCAGTGCTCCACCTTCAACAGGGCTCATTGGACAAATTGCCATTGCCATGTGTGCAGCCTTAGACTGATCGGTAGACACAGTCTCTGCCCTCAGGGCCACACTGTCAGAGATCCTCCTTCTCGACTCTCCTGTTTCTGTCCTCTTCTGCTTCATGTGGTATCTTTATCCCTTGTAAACTCTTCTTCCTACTCTCCTGCCTAGCTGTAGCAAACTGGGAAGTACTTTAAAGGCCATGATCAGCTCAGATTGTGCCCAGCTTCTTAATTCTTGTCTCCTTCTCACCCTTAAAAAACACAGCTCATGCCTATAGTCCCAACTACTTGGCAGGCTAAGAGGATCACTTGAGTCCAGGAATTCAAGACCAGTCTGGGTGATATAGCAAGACCCTGACTCTAAAAATCACCGAACAAACACACAAGAAAACCTCCTTATATGGTAAACATGGGACTGAGATGTTTTCAGCTAAGCTGGCTAAAAGTGAGGTTTTGCTAAGCCAATTGAGTATTATAATTTTCTTTTTAAAAAACCAGGGAAACTCTGAGAAAGGAAGGGTCTAAACTGATGACTAGGGGAAAAGGTCTTAAATGACTTTATGATTTTCCTCACTCTGGAAAGTAAGAGTCTTCCAAGGATCTCACTGGCTTTAGAGGCCAGAACTAAAAAGAGAGAAGAAAGAGCCTTTGAATTGTGCAGGGGAAGAGGTAAGGTACTCTACAACTTGGATGCACCCAGGAAGTTTTAAAATATCAGGATTGTTGTTGCCCTCAGAAAAGAGAATATATTACTACAAAAGTCACAGGCAGCTTCAGGGAACAAAAGGCTTTTGTTACAGCACAGAATAACCTAAGCTTAAGAAGATAAGAAGGTATGGGGCCTTCAAGTTTTGTTAGTTGTGAGGAAGATAGCATTCATCTGATTGATTTCTTGCAATAATTCTGTGGCTTTGGCAATCTGTTGAGCTTTTTATTTTTTTTATTTTTATTTTTTATTTCGGCATATTATGGGGGTACAGATTTTAAGGTTTCAGTATGTTGAGCTTTTTAAAAATAAGTAATATCTGTAGTACTGTTTCAGCTCTATAACCTTGGTTTGTCTTCCTTCTCTCTTCCCAGTGGACTTGTGTCTATGAATTCCAAGAAGGAGCTCCAGTGCGACCTGTCTCACCTCGCTGTTCTCTACGACTGACACATTACATTGAAGAAGCCAATGTAGGCAGGGGTTACATCAAAGAACTTTGCTTCAGCCCTGATGGGCGAATGATTTCTTCCCCACATGGCTACGGGATTCGCTTGTTGGGATTTGACAAACAGTGCAGTGAACTTGTTGACTGTTTGCCCAAAGAAGCCAGTCCCCTGCGGGTGATCCGTTCTTTGTACTCTCATAATGATGTGGTACTGACGACTAAGTTCTCTCCAACACATTGTCAGATTGCCTCAGGGTGCCTTAGTGGACGGGTTTCTTTGTATCAGCCAAAGTTTTAGGCACAACTTACATCAAATAAGGAACTTCTGGTGTTTGACTTATAAATTACTTCAATTTAGGTGAAGTATTTTCTTTTTAGAACATCTTATAAGTTTGGGTCAAGATCCTGGTTCTTATGGGTCCATGAACACACCTGTGACCTGAGTACTTGGTCATCCGGCATCATATGGGCATCTCCAAGTTAGACTCTATGCAGCGTCATCTTTTTCAGCATTCCTCTGCTCCTGCCGATCTGTGCCACTGAACTCCAGTTCTTCTGGTTACTTTGCACGGTAGCTCTTGCCAAGTTCCTTTCTCTTGCGTGTGTGCACGCTCTCTTTTTGGTTTTTGATTTTGTGGACATTTGGCAGGAGTTTTGGTTGGGGTAGAAGAAACCTATGACACTAGAATTGAATACAACTCAGAAGTTTGATGTTGGCATATTGGTTTTTGAAAAGAAATTTCATCTTTACTTATTAGTATACTCGGCCTTTTAAGGTTGCTGTTATATTTCTCTATACTGAGCACAGATAATGATGTTATTCTCATAATTGTTAAGATAGTCTTACACCAAAATGACTTTTAAGTTTCCTGTTAAAGTTATACAAATTTTTTCATCATGAGAGGGATTTTGTTGTGAAATTCTAGAAAAAAAATATTACCACCTCTCTTTGTAATTTACTTTACTTGTATGAATTTAAAATCTCTAGCATGTATCCTTACTTGGTATTTTGTTCCTATCAACAGCATTAGAAAGGAAAGGAGGGGAAGGAATGGGCTTTGGACATTTCTATTATACAGAAAAGGATTTCTTTATTAGATTAACATAATATCTGGCCACAGAGTAATGAGAACAATGTGACTTAGATTTGCTGTGTTTTCTCTGCCAGATTATTTGAATCACACAGGATGATGTGTTAACAATATTGGGGTGGAGGGGCAATCAGGAGTAAAGAGGTGGAGGTTGACTCATCATTCTTCCCTGAGCCAGCTGTCACAAGCTCAGCTTTCTTACCCTTAGTGAGGGGAGAACTGCAGTCCTCTTCAAGCTGTTGTCATAACCATGGTAGTCAATGACTTGGATGTCAAGACTAAGTGCTGAGATGAAGACTTATTTTTATGTTTTGCTATGAAACACAGCAAGTAGAAAGCATTAAGTAGGGGTTAAGCAGAAGGCTTGCTGCTCTTTTGAATAACAGCTTTCTTCCAGTCTCCTCCACATTGTGTTTAGAAGGATTACTAGATTGACGGAGTGATTTAAGCCATGCACTAGCCTTGCTCTCTTAGGTCTCATTCTCTTTAGGCCAGTGGTTCTCAAACATTAGGATACATTGTAATCATTGAAGAGCTGGTGAAAAATGCGGAAACTTTGGCCTCACCTTAGGAGATTCTGATTCAGCCAGGGAGAGGACAGGAATCTGAATTTTTAACTGGAATCCCAAGCAATCTTTATTCTGGTAGTCTCCGGATCACAGTTTGAAAAACACAACCTAAATCAGCAGTAATACTTCTCTACCTATCTGGTGCTTCACACAATTCCCAGAAGGTATTTAAATTATTTTTAAAATAATAAGTAAATGAAATCAATAGAATATAACTTGGAATGGAATCAGTTGAATCATCTGACAAATGACAGAAGTTAATTGACTTGTTTAAGGTCACCCTGCAAAGTTTGTGGCAGAGCCAGGACTTGAATTCAAGTCTTCTAATTCCTTGCTCAGGGCAATTTCTACTGTATTATTCTGGCTGTTTTAAAAACGATGACTTATGGACACTTTGTCTTTAAGTTATATTATTGTGAATACTCTTAAACTGGCCAGTAGATTGGAGGGGAAAAAAAAAAGCATGGGAGTAGATGCTGAGAATTCCAGCCATGAGAAGAAAAGTATTTAAAATCTTACAGAAATGTTTAAAAACCCAAACACAAGGCATTTCTTTGTAGGACCTACCAAACAACCATTCACACATGCAGAGGGTTACAGCTCACTTGAAATAATGTTGGCTCTAGGACAAATTCTTAAAATTAGATCATTTTACCACAGATGTTTAAAAAAGAAGAAATGTTTTTAGTCATGGAAAAAATTACCACAAAGCACAGTGAATACATAATCTTGCCATAAACTTTGTAAAAAACATATATTTAAAAGAAAATATAGTTTTAGAGCTAAAAGTGCCCAGTGTTATCATTAAAAATAAGCTACCAAATACAATGATATATTGATATTCAAAAGAAGGTTCTATAAATTTTACCAATTTTGGAAAGAGTTCCATGTCAGATGCTGGACCCACAAGTTGGCCCAACTCAAAATTCAGCCAATTATTCTTTAACCACTATAGAGTACCTATCATGTGTCAAATAATGTACATACTTTACTACTAACCCTCACAAAAACCTTGCAAGGTAGGTAGCATGAGCCTCAGTTTTCTTTGGCGGTAATGGTCGGTCTGAAAAATTAAGTGACTTGCCTTAAGTTATACAGCTGGCAGTAGGTAGCACTGGATTCAAACCCAGGGTTGTTGGTTTGTCTGCTTTAGTCCAAAGCCTGTGTGTGTACTGCTTTACCATTTTGCCCTTTAGTTTGTAAAGGATGGTAAACTGGCCTGCTAATTTATTTGGTGTCTTCTGGAAGTTTGTTATTACAGAGCTGGCTTACCTTCTGTACCATATGAAAGAACATTTACAAGATTGACAATTTCCTTGAGCATACCATAAACTCAGGGGCATATATACCATCCATTCCTAACTAAAAAAACCTCAAGCAGAATAAGCAGCTACAAAACAGAAAAGAAAAATGGTGAAGAGACAGCCTTGTATTAAAATAGAGCCACACAGATGAGATTTAAAAATTAACAGCCAGCAAACTCAAAGGAACTTTTGTCCTTTTTGAGGTATGGTCATGATCAAGAAGTTATCAGGGAATTTTAATCAAGGAATTAAAGATCATCAGGAATGCTGTAGTACTGGAAGAATTTACATCTTACCATTTCAAAGTCCCATTTCGCTTAGAATATAAAATCTAATGTTTTTTACTCTAAATTGTATTCAGTCATTTTTATTCATGATAACTGGTAAATGTATTATAATTGGTACTGTAGTATAATTGTTGGTAAATGTAGTACAAATTGTTCTCCTGTTTTAAAAAGTTTTCTGCAGAACAGTATATTTATGGCAATGCTATGTTGAATGAGTTAGGGATATAAAGTATACAGTCGTTCCTTATTTTCAACTGTGAAAATGAAGTGGCTAAAACAGAATAGACTTCTATTTTAAAATGTCTTTTAAAAACGTATGTGAGTCTTTTTTCTCAGAGGCCCAAAGCACACATATATTTTCTTATTTTGTTATATCCCTGAGAAGAGACTATACCAAAAATTTTAGGAAAAGAGGCAAGAAAAAGGTAAATCATGTGTTCCCTACTCCTGTGTCTAGAACCAAGATCATTTCATCTCATTGTTAAAGTTGTATTCTCTAGAACGTGCAATACAGGGAAAACATTCTGAGAATCTCTTAGAAGCCTAGTGTTTCCCACACTTGTTAGATTATATGGTATTGGCATCCATAAGTATCTGTTAAACTTATGTTTAGCAGGAGAAATAGTCTGATAACGTACTGATGACAATCTTCCCCATTTAATGACCAGCAGTCACTGAGTGCTGTGAAAATTCACTCAGTAACACCTGTGTTGGTCATGAAGGAAACCACATATATGAATTTTTGGATAACTAATGTATATCTTTTAAGTGCCAAAATTTAAAACTTATAATTATTTTTGATGCAAGCATTTCAGGTATGTGAACATACCTCCCTGCCTTCTTTTTCGACAGCATGTTCAATATAATTAACTTTGTCATGATGAAAAGCTAAAGTTGTATTCATGTGTTATTACAAATATCCAGTGAGCTCTGATACATGTAAAACACTTCATAAAATGTAAAGGGCTATAACAAACATGAGTTATTACTATTATAAAGTGATTCCCTCAGCCCTGAGGTATATATAATTGTTTGCCTCAGATTGCTGTTGGTTTGTAAAAATTTTTTTATTCTGCTAAGTAGTTCATTCTGTCTCCTCTGACACTATCCATATGCCTGCCTCTAACAGGCTCCCTACTTCCTTCTAATATGCTATGTTCATCCTATGAGCTGGGACATGGGATAACCAAGCCTGTTCAGAGTGTCTCAATTAACAGCTAGACAAACTCTGGGTACACAGTCTTTGAGACAGCTCTTTTGGTTGCTTTCCACTTTTCTGACAGGTTCACAATGACCTTTTGGATAATATAAGCTTCCAGTTAAAGCCTAGGTTAGTGATTTTTTTTTTTTTTTGGTTGCAACTAAGTAGGATACTACACACTAAGTAAGGATGCTGCTAGATTAAGGAATAAACAGCAATGTACCAAAGTACCACAAAGCAACAAAGGCTCTGTTTGTACAGGGTCTTTCATGTTTTTAAGAAAAAAAGAGGAAGAGTTCAGGAAAAAAAAAAGGAAAAATCCAGATAGACTTGAGTATTTTAGACGCGATTAAACTTTGTCAATAACCATTAAAATATATGCTTAAAGTATCACATGTTATTACAAAGACACAGTTTAGTCTCATTGTAGAATAAGACTGTACTAAAATATATACCCTAGCGGTGATTCTAAGTGATGTCCTAAGAGATTCTCCCATTCAAATGAATAGAAATTATTATCAAAAGGAAAGGCTCAAAGTTACCTTTATGCTGCTCTCTTTCGTTGTAAATGAATTAGTGATAGAGATATGGGTGTTATCAAAATCCCCAAGGAGCACATCTCACGTACACACACCTCCTATATGTATGTGTATATAAAAGTGACTACAAATGAAAATGTCACCCAGAGATAATAAAATAATTTTTAAAATTTAAATCTGGTTCAAACACTTTAAAATAGGTAGAATTCTCAGTTTTCCTAAGTTTCTTCTTTATTTAGGTTTCACGATTTTTACATCAAAGGGGGAATATTTGAATTTTTAAAAAAATTTCACTGCATCTTCTGTTTCCCAACTATGCTTTCTGGTAAATTTTAGATTCACATTTTCAGGAAAATTGGAGTGTTCCAGATAATATACTAGACACCCAGAAAGTTCTCTCTGTAGGTTCTGAGGTGTTGTAAATTCTTATGCTAGATTGTAAGCTCCTTGAGGGCAGGGACTATCTTATTTATTCTTGTATTCCCAGTGCCTGGTATAGGACCTGACACAGAGTAGTTGTTCAATAAATATTTGTTGAATGAATTAAATGAACCTTCACCATATGTGGTCTCAAGCTCCCATGAAGTCAGAATGCAGTGTGCAAATTATTCAGTACTAGAGGAATCCAGTATTTATTATTATAATTAACAGAGTGTATTCATCAGGGTAAGATTTGTTTTGACCATAAGCAACCAAGCATTTCTCATTGATTTGGAAAACTGCAAGTTACGACTCAATTTTTCATTCAACAAACATTTGAATGCCTAGTCTACTATATTTCCAGGGATTCAAGGGACAAAGATAACTAAGGTCTTCATATTCCACAGCTGCAGTTGAAGTAGACTTAGAGTGAGTGCTGGCTTTATGGGTGTTGGACATGTGCAGTTATATAGTGGCCCACACTTAGCAAGGCCCCATGCTTGTTTTACTGCTCTGCTAGAGCCATCTTGAAATCCTTAATTTTTTAAACAAGGGGCCTGCATTTTTATTTTGCACTGGGCTTGCAAATTATGTGGCTGGTCCTGCTTAGATGTTATAATTTTAACATGATGGAAACAAAATAATAAAAGTTACAGTAACTTTTACTTACTCTCTAATGAAGGTATTTCCATTCATTGAAAACTAGCTATAAGGGACATGGTTTAGTAAAATAACTAAAAATTCTAAAATTAAAACAAAACTACCTCCCACAGATTTTTTGACATTTCAAATATTCTTCATTTCAGAATTAGTAAAGCTTTCAAAAAATGTAATTGGCTTTTACATTTTCAATTGAATTTTCAGTCTTTCACGTAGAAGAATGTAGAGTTATAGGTGAGTTTATCTATGTATATATGTACATAAAATTTTAAGGTTTTAATAAACCTTTATATTATATATGCACCGAATATTTGGTATAAGTCTACCTCATAATGTGCTTTTAAAAATAAATGCTACTTTGAAACATTTGACACACTTTTTATGTGTGGTTAACCTGTTTAAAAGGTTGATGGCAAACTTGCATTTAGTTGTAGTTTGAAAATTTTTGTTTAAACTACCTATTGTGTGCATTTTAAAACCAGAATCAAGCACAAGGCTGTGACAGAGGCAGTAGTTTGGTGGTTTTGTTAGTGATATTCTACACTTTTTTTTTTTTTCTGAGACAGAGTCTCACTTTGTTGCCTGGGCTAGAGTGCCATGGCATCAGCCTAGCTCGCAGCAACCTCAAACTCCTGGGCTCAAGCAATCCTTCTGCCTCAGCCTCCTGAGTAGCTGGGACTACAGACATGCGCCACCATACCCAGCTAATTTTTTCTGTATATTTTTAGTTGGGCAATTAATTTCTTTCTATTTTTACTAGATACCGGGTCTCACTCTTGCTCAGGCTGGTTTCAAACTCCTGACCTTGAGCGATCCCTACCTTGGCTTTCCAGAGTGGTAGGATTACAGGCATGAGCCACCGCTCCCTGCCCTAAACTTTTTTTAATCATGCAACTCCTATCAGAAAAAATATAAGAAGGCATTCCAAAATTTGATTATTTATAAATGATAGAGATACTATTACAGTGATCTGTTATATACATTATAAAACATACAGAGAGGAAAAAGGAAAAAAAAATTTTTTTAAATTAAAGTTCTAAATGTCTTCCTGGACTTCCAGGGATAAGCTTTGCTTCAGCTGGTTTATACACATTTCACTTTGGGAAAGCCACTATCTGAAACAAAGAATTGGCATTTTACACTAAAAACACATTTACTAAGATCACATTCATTCACATGTATTCACTAATATTCAACGGTCTGGCCACTTATAAGTTAATTTGGTATGAACCATGTTTTGTAGAGTTTTAAAATTTAGTTCTTTATTCAGTAAAAATTGTATGTATATCAACAGGAAGCAACTTGATAAATTTTTACTTTTGGTTGTCAAGCTGTATAGTGATTGGATCTCATATAGATAAACTTAGAACATGCTTTTTCAGTGTTCCCTAGAATAACATTTTCTTGTTGTATTATTCAACAGTATGATTGATGGTTCATTTGACCATATTATCTTCATCTACCAGAATAAGGATAATAATATTTGAGACACTCATTTTTGGGGTAAGTCATTGGAGATAAAATAGTGAATCCCTTTCAATTCAGGTTATTTTATGAAATTAATCATTTAGATAAACTGATTTAACTAACTGTAGCAGTAATTACCACTATTTCTGTTATCTCTATGACTGACATATTTTTGGGCTATTTAAAAATATATTTTTTAATTGAAAAGGAAGTGATTATTTGGCATGCATAAATACAAATGAATTAACAGTGTATATTAGTTTCCTATTATTGCTATGTTACCATAAACTTGTAACTTTATGGTGTATTAAATTTATGTTACAGTTCTGGAGGTCTAAAATGGGTCTCACTGGACTAAAGTCAGGCTGTCAGCAGGGCTGTGTTTCCTCTGGGGGCTTAAGGGCAGAATCCATTTCCTTGCCACCTTTTCTGGCATCTGTATCCTCGCTGCCTGTATTTCTGGCTGCCTATATCCTTGGCTCATTGCCCCTTCCTCCTTCAAAGCTAGCAGCATATCATCTTCTTTCTTTCTCTGATTCTGACACTTACTGTCCTGCCTCCCTCTTTTATTTACAATGACCTTTGTGATTATTAGGCCCACTGCATAATCCAGGATAATCTCTCCATTTCAAAGCGAGCTGATTAATCAGCAAACTTAATTACACTTACAACCTTAATTATCTCTTTGCCCTGTAATATCACATAGTCACAAGTTCTGGGTATTAATGACATGGACATCTTTGGACGGGCCATCATTCTGCTTGCTTTCTATGTACTGAGTACTATGTCTAGCATTGGGTACTAGGCTTAGTGCTTCACAGGCCTTATTTAATCCTTAAAGCATTCTTATGAGGTGGGGACTGTTGTTATTACCATTTTACAGAGGAAGAAACTAAGGCTTGGAGAGATTAATTTACTTAAAGTCATATACCTACTAAGTTTCAGAATTAGACTCATGCCCATTTCTGTCTGACTTCATGGCCTAACTTCAATTGCTATACTGCTTTGGTAATTCAGTAAGAAAATGTTCACTGCATACAAACTGCACGCAATGTTGAACATTGTGATTATTGTCATACTGTAAGAGAAATGTATTGCAGCTTTACTCTATAATTAGGTAAAAATTCTTCTAATACCAATGTGACAAAGTTGAAAAGGTGTTATGTGTTTAGGGCCAATAATGTTTTTAGAGTTGTCTTATAACATGTAATGCTTTTCTCCCCTAGATCTTTTTCTACTAGGGGTTAGCTATTTTGGTTTATAGTTCTTATATGCTACTTTTAAAACTAATAACTATTAAGGATATCAGTTTGAAACAGGAATTAAAATCATAACACATATGTACATTTATGGAACATTACGTACAGTTAGTTAGTTGCTGCATCTCAAAAACTACATACTGGACTGAAAATCGATGATATTATCAAAGGGCAAAGATAAGCAAGCTTTAAACTTGTTAAGGTTTAGCACTTCCAGAGCCACAGTCTTAGGTTTTGATTTTGATCTGATTAGCTTCACCTAGGAAACTCATAAATATTCTTTCCACAATCCTGGGATAATTGTAGGATTATCTGGTCACAGATGGGATAACTGTGGATATATTAAGAGAAGTCATCAGTCATCAACGGTTATCTTGTGTGATGGATGAGAAGTGTATCAACCCTCTCTGGCAGTACTTCCCAGTGAGTATCTTGGGCAGAGACAGACTAGACATTTGCATTTGTATCCTGGGCTATCTTAGGCCTTAGTATCAGGTTCTCCTCCCTGCTTACCCCCACTCCTATAGGGGCACTCTAAATGATGGGCTAGTACTCTTGGGCCAAAAGCAGCTTAACCATTGTCCTCTCACTAAGTATTAGAAGCACCTGCTGTAATACCACATTAATTAGCTCTGACTTTATCCTAGTTGTGGAGTGTAATTCTCATTCTTTGGAGAGGCTTTATGCTATCCCCTGCCCTATTGTACTCCACCCTCTTTTAGGAAAATCTGAGTTTTCTTTTCCTAACAACCACTGGTCCTGTCCACTGAGTTTTCCTCCAGTCTCCTTCCCTCTAGTAGAGGACATGAAAAGTGGTGCTCAAACTCTAGCATGTATTAGAAGCACCTGGAAGATTAAACTACAGATTTCTGGGTCCATAGCCAGAGTTTCTGATTTTGTAGGTCTGTGGTAGGAGCCCCAGCTTTGCATTTTCAGTCAGTTCTCAGCTGATGCTGTGGGTCTAGAGACCACAGTTTGAGAACCACAGATATATAAAATGCAGTTAGGGTTTGGATTTTTCAAGGATGACAGATCCATGGGTCTCTGTGGAGATAATGGGAATCCATTTAAAGAACATCTTGACCTTTTTAGGTTGATATTGTGTGTGGACAACAATGTGTCCCCAGCTGCATCATTCTTAGTACATTATCAGATTTGTACTCCTTCAGCTGGAGCTAAGGTTGCCCTAATTTAACACGAATTATCGCGGTAAGATCATCTTACCTTCTCAGGGACAGGAACAGGCCTGGTGCTGTGTGGGTCATCTCCTAGCTCAAAAAGAAGAGAGCTGCTACAGAAATACTCCCTGGTGTGAGCTATAAATAGCTGCAACTGTTGCTAATATTAATAATAAATCTACTACATCTGTCTACTACAACCCTCCCCAAACCCCCACCCCCCACACAATAAATACAGAAAAGGAAAACTGAAACCTTAACCAGGGCTTACACAACTCAAAACATTTAACCTTTTTTTAAAGTTGCTTTAAAAAATTATTTCCCTGAAATTCATTTAAATTATGGGTGCACTAGACTGCTGTGTTGACATTACTTATAAAAGCCCTTCTCTACAAAAGATTTGTTTTTGTCAGGGTAAAATGAAGGATCCAAATTTCATTATGAAAGGATTACTTTTTAAAAGTTAAATACAAAGTATCAAATCTGTTCTGAATATATTGTATTTATTCTTAAGCAGTTATTACCTATATAGTTTTCTCTTACATACTTAATAAATGTATGTAATTAAAAGAAGGATTTCCTGACATTTATTGAAAGTTGTAGTGTATGGCAGGAGGATCATAATCCCTGCCATGGGTCCCTGCTAGTTGGGAGGTGGGTAGACTCCTCATCTCTGGGGCAACCTTAAGGAAGAGTAAGGTTGAAAGATTAGCTTCTGTTTTAGCCACCAGCCCTATCACAATCTGTAGGGGATAATCTGGGCCTGGGAATCAGGGAACTGCCATGTCATTATACTTAGTGGGGAAGATCAGTAAATCCCTATGCCACAAGCTGTGTTCCTGTCTAGCAAGGATTTCAGTAGTGTTCTATAACTTCATAGCCATCTGAGAATAACTAGCATTCTAAAAGAACCAAACTGTCTTTTCCCAACATTTTGTTATGAAAATGTTCAAACATATAGCAAAATTAAGAAATTTTTACAGTGAACATCATTTACCAATATTCTAATATTTTACTGTGCTTATTTTATCACTTATCTAATAATAGTCTACCCATCCATAATTTTGATGCATTTTGAATAAATTGCTGGCATCTGTACCCATCCTTCTAAAATTCCTCAAGATACATATCATTAACTAGAGTTCAGTATTTTTTCATTTTGTTGTAAAATTTACTTACAATGAACTAGACATATATTAACTGTACATTAGCTAAATTTACACAAATGTATACACAAAACCCAAACTCCCATCAAGATGCAGAGTATTGCTATCACCTGGCAAGTTCCTTCCTGCCTCCTCCCAGTCAACCTCTGCTCCACACTCACAGAGACAACCACTGTTTTTTGTTTTCTCTGCTACAGATTTGCCTCTTCTAGAACTTAACATAAATGGAATCACACATTATGTATTCCCCTGATAATTTTCAAAAGAAATTCCTAGGAAAAGCTCCTCAGAAGCAGGGCTAAAAATAACGATAAAGACAACGTCAGGGATCAGCTTATGATTCATTCATTGAACAGATCTTTATCGTGAGAACCTCTAGTCTGTGGATACAAAGTTCTGTAAGACAGTCGCTGCCCTCAAGGAGATCACACTGTCCCAGAGGATACAGCACAAACATCACAGAGATAGAGCCAGGCAAGAGACAGTCATCACATTCCAAAGAAGGGGATCTAATCCAGCTTGGGAGGCAGTGGGGGAACCCAGGAACATTCAATTTTTTACTTTGGAAGTTGTCTCAGGCAGCCAGGGTTCTATTTTTTCTGTAAGTCTAGAACCTCATAACTCAAAATGATTTGTCCTAAAAGGGCAGTTTTACAACACTAAGCAGATATAAATCAAATTTGTTAAAATAAATGAGGAAGAAACTGTAAAAAGCACTAATTGAAATTAGGGATTCTGTTTTCCTCTAGTTTGAGTTGATGTAAACTCAAATATAGTTGGTATAGTTCCCAAACAAAAACATCCTTTCCTGTTCTTGGACCGCAAGCGGAAGAAGCTTTTAAGAGCTCTAAATAGCAGCAGCAAACTTTTAATCTTCTTGGACTTCACCTTGGCTTTCTCAAGGCATAGCAAACCTCGTTTCCCATATGTACCTACTTTTCCCTACTCTGTCTTTCTCAAAACTGTGTTGCTGTTATTCGGTGGGAAGTGAGATGTGGAGAGACCCAGAAAACCTGGAAGTTTATTTAGTCACTTTGTTTTCCAGAAAAGTCTGAAAGGGCTAGGAAAATTCTGAAGTTTCTTTTGCTCAAGGGAAAGGAGAAAGCTACTTACTATAAACCACCTATTATTATAGATATGATGACCCTTAAAAGAGAAATAGTTTCTTTTTCCTAGTATCTGAAACAAATAGGTAGCGTCTCGTAACCACATGCATTTTTTTTGTTAGTGTACTCTACATCAGGAGCAAGGAACTGCTTAATAGAGAGTAGCTGAACTGAGTTTTTCATTTCTGTCACTGATGAAAGGTAAAGCAGGTATAGAGGTGGTTTGCTCTAAAACAATTAAAACAAGTCACTGCCTTCATGACACTTCTAACAGTCACAAAGCAGCAGTCAATGACTATTTTAAAGAATACTTTCTTCTTGCCCTTCTCAGTCAACTTTGTTCAATTGAGGTCCACAATTCAGAAACAGTACCAAAAGGGTTAAGAAAAATGGAGTGCCTGTACATTCTAATCCTGACTCATGCACACCTATTTTATCTCCAATTGGCTAGACATTTCTCAGAGTAAAGGATAGCTGACAGTGTTTGGAAGTTAAAGGAGAAAATAAAGAACACTCTCATCAATCATGTAGCTCACATTGTGGACCAAATGTTTGTGTCCTCCCAGAATTCATGTGTTGAAGCCCTAACCTACAATGTTTTGGTATTTGGAGGTGGGGCTGTCGGGAGGTAATGAGGATTAGATGAGGTCATGAAGGTGGGGACCCTATGATGGGATTAGTGACCTTATAAATAAAAGGAAGAGACTAGAGCTCTCTCTACCATGTGAGGATACAGCAAGAAGACTGACCTCTGCAAACCAGGAAGATGGCCCTCACCAGGAGCCAAATCTGCTGGCTCCTTGATCTTAGACTTCCCAGCCTCCAGAACTGTCAGAACTAAGTGTCTGTTGTTTAAGCCACCCAGTCTATTGTATGTTGATATGGCAGCCTGAGCTAAGACAGTTCATTCAGTACCTTGAGATCAGTGTAAAAATTACCTTTTCCTTAAACCTCTATGACCCAATGAGAAAGGTCAGATGGGATATTCCAGAATGCTGTGATCCTGAATATCCATGTTGTTAGGCTTAAATAATTCACCTTCCCCAAATTGCCATGCAAACCTCCTATAAAACCCACCACTCTCCTCTTCCTAGGGGTGTCTTAGGCACGTGGCCTTTGCCAGACCCCTAAGGAGATAAAAGCATGGAATGCAAGAGGGGAACTTATTTCCTTATCCCTCCTGAGGAAAAACCCTCTGTAAAACTCAAGCCTCTCCCCTCCCTCAGCTTGGATGCTCTTTTCTGCCTCCACCCATCTGCACCCAGATGCTCAAATAAACAGCATTTTGCTTCACATGAGGCTTTGTGTGTCTCCCTCTTGGCTCCAGACCTAACACGGGTCCCCATGTTCCTTTTAAGAGGGGGCAGAGTCTATGTTTCCCGGGCTTAACTTGAACTCCTAGGCTCAAGCAATCTTCACACCGCAGCCTGCCTGGTGGCTGGGTCTACAGGCATACCACCATGACCCACTTTGATTCATTCTTAATGAAATACCAGACATCTACCAGATGTCAAGCACTAGAAACAGCGGAAACTAGAGCAAAGTCCCTGCCTTATAGAACTGGCATTCTAAAGGGGTATCAAATAATCACAACATAATTAAAAGGTAAGTGCTATGAAAAATAGGAACATGATATGAGCCTGTAACAGGGGGAACTGACTTAGTTCTGAAGGCGTGAGCCAGCTTCCCTGAAGAAGTGGCACTGGAACTGAGATCTGAAGGACTCAGGAATTCATAAATGAAGTAGGGAAGGGCAGCATTCAGGGCAGAAGAATCTGCATGGGTAGAGGCTAGGAGCAGAAGTGAGTATAGCATGCCCCAAGTAATTCGAAATGCTGGTGGCTAGAGTACAGAGACTAAGAGGGCAGTTTTAGCAGATAAGAGCGAGGGAGGCAAGGGCTGGATCATCCTGCACCTTGTAGGCCATGGCATGGTGTTTGGTTTTTATGGTAAAGGAAACGAAAGGCAATTATTGAAGAAAGTGACATTTTTAAAAATTACTGACAATATGAAGAATAGATTGAAGGGAAACAAGAATTTAGATAGATCCTATTTACCTCTCAATTTCTATACCAGAATCAGGTATGTTCATTGGGGGGAAGGAAAAAAGTTCCCACACTGGAAACTTCAGATAAATGGATTAAGATGGGAGCCAGGCTCTTGGAGACTGGGAGTACACTGCAGCTGGGAAGAGCAACCCAGGGCCGTCTGGTCATACCTGCTGCCTCACTCCGGAGGTCTAGACCTCTGTAATGGGCAAGTTAAAATGACATTTCATCAGATATGATTAAATGCCCCATTTAAAGTTCAAGATTTACATCTCTATGATAGACTTCTATCCCAAACTGGAATTTTAGAAGCAACATATGGCAACTTATCTTGCCATCACCTATCAGGCAACCTCAACTTCACTAGAGACAAGGAGCAAGCTAATATTTGACATACACACCAACAGTGTAGCGAATGTAACTTCACTCTTCTAACCAATTAGCTATAACACAAAGGAGCAGCTATGAAGACAAAAGTAGATATTTAAAAACAAAAACCAAAAAAACCCTGAAAAACTGAAAAGCACAAACATCCAGACCATTTAACTTGCAGATAATCTATAATAGTGACACTATTACAACAAAAATTACCGATAACCTGAATTTACCAAGAAAGTTTATACTCAGTAAGGAAGAATTTATTACACTTGAGGAAAATCTTTAAAAAACAAAATGCTTTGCAGTTAAACTATCTGGAAAATAAAACTTATGTGGAACCCCTTTTGACCAAACAAGATGGATAAATGAAGGATTATTTTACCTGCAAAGTCCTCAGATCAGTTGTTAGAAGTCAAGGTAGCATGCTAAATGTTTGTCAATAAAAGACTCACAGATTAACCTACTGCAAAAAGGAAAGTACTAATAATAAGAAACTACCCGACCACAAGAGTAGACCAAATAGGATGGGTTTAAAAAACTTTATTCCAAACAATTACCCAAAAGTATGTTAACTCTGAAACATTTAACAGATTTCACTTAACTCAGTCACAAAACTCAAAATATTAAACAAAAATAGCTTTATGTGCTTAACCACTTTTAAAAATGAAATTTTAAGAGGAAACATGTAGACACTCCCATATAATTTGGGAACCATTAGGCAACAAATATTAAGCAAAAAGCACTAAAAAACTAAAAATTCTCAAATTTCGAGAGAATGCCTGTTCAAGTCTTTGATATGCATTTATTTGCACATGAGAAAACAAATATTTTAAAAGAAACCAGATTTGAGTGCTTACCCTTTCTTCTCATAATCTTCTGTCTACCCTTCATTTTATGACTGCATACCCCTCACTCTACCATACTTCTTAGTTCAACATGATTGGCTTCACTGAAGTAAGCCCTCTAGATCCCATTTCATATATTCCATCTACTACCATCATTCCATGTTTGTACAGCCTTATACCAAGTATCACCATTGTAATTGAGCTGGGGAACTTCAGGTATCCAAAGGTAACTATATATACACAATTGTGTTTTATTGCACAGTTCACAATATGTAGCAGGTGATTACAGAGCCAACCATATTAAGATGTGTATCAATCAACTAGACAAAAATATCAACTTCATCTCTAAGCACAAATGAAACAAAGAAGACACAAATATGCCACCATATAAAGGTTGTGTTTATTCTGTGGTGCAGTCCTGAGGGCTCATACCACTCTAAGTGTGTTAAATATAGAATCTATAATATTTCTGGTGGCATCAGACAAAAAGTATGACACATAAGTGTCTTGCGCTCATGAGCTGTTTGTGCCACATATGTAACAGAAAGGCCACTTTTAAAGCTTTTCAGATAGTTATTCAATCGTGTTTGCCTTTTCAAAATTATTACCACAGTAGTTCACACTGAAGGTAAAAACGATAGTTAGAATTTCTTAATAACACATTTTGACTTAAAGTTCAAAGTTGTTGGTTACAAGTTCTGTTCAATTTTTTTGTCAAATTTAAGAAGTCTATAGGACAACACAAAACATCTCTAGTAATGTATTTGCAGTTTGGTCTTCAAAAGCTGTAAAAAGTAACAAATAAAAAAAATACTGAGTTAAAACTATTAAAAATATTTACTAATAATTGTTTTTTAAATGCCACTTATTTGAGATAGCAGAAACCAAAGCCTTTTCCTTAGAATTCTCACTTCACTTATATTTCACAAAAGTGCTTTAGAACTTAGATTTCTACCACCTGCATGGAGTGTAAAGACAAAAGCAAGCTCAGCAGAAAGAAGGCCCAATGGAGTCCACTCCAGGCTAATTCACCTGAGGAGCTAGACATGCCCGTGAGTGCTCAGGGGCACACATGTGAAGGGGGTAGCGAGTCAGGCACCAAAGTGTCTTCTTCGTTTCTGAAACTCAATTCCCTTCAAATCCTAACTCTGTAATAGGCCAAAGGATGCTACTCACATTTATTTGGTGTCAAATTCTTTTTTTCTGAAATCCTTATATCTGCACCTTAAATCATCTAAAATAAACTATTATATCCAGCACAACATTGTCAAACAGAGCTGCTATTTAGCTTCCTTACTGTCTAGCTCTAAGCTAATGCTTAATATGCCTCCTAATCCTTTACGGTTGGAAGAAGGATCTTCACTTCACTTAACCAGTCATACTACATTTAGAGGTAAACAGTGTTTTTGGACTATTTGCCCAGAAATTTCGAGTAAACTACCAGTTGAGGCTCTGAGTTTATTTTGGTAAGAGCACATATTCACATGCAATTACCCAGAAAGATGAAAAACTAGTTAGTAAGAAACCTACCTACTATCATGTCAGAAGCTGGAAAACAATCTTAACTACACAGTATTTACAGATTGGGGCTATTAAAGGATTCATAAACCACTTTTTCAGGTTATTTCTTATACTTCATTAGTTATTCAATTGGTGTATGAGTCACTTTGCCTTATCTTGAAAAAACATCTTAATATTTTCTGATTCTTTTGACAATTAAGTTTTTGTTAACTAAGGGATGAGTATGTGATCTGGCTATTATCACTTCTAGAATACAAAATAACCCTTTAAATGTCTGTGGAGCATATGCTCTCAAACTGTCTTATTATTTAAATGACACAATGGTAAACTGGGTTCCCAAAAATGTCAAAATCCTAAGAAGTCTTTATTTCCAAGAGTAAAATAAAAGATAGCTAATAATGTGGAGTGAAAGCTATCCTGAGCCTTTTACCCCTCCCTAACATTTAGAAACTGGGGGGAATCAGGATTGCATTAATTAACTTCTAAAATAAAATTTTATGGAAGTGTTTATTTTTAAAAGGAGAGTTTCAAGAGAACAAGATGCTTGAATAGGACATACTACTAAATGAAAAAAAAAAAA
>VSMD01050395.1:0-10480 GCA_008750895.1 Mirza zaza
AGGGGTCCTCAGACTTTTTAAACAGGGGGCCAGTTCACTGTCCCTCAGACCGTTGGAAGGCTGTTGGAGAGTGTGGCACACATTCCACACATGTGCACTGTGGGCCCAGGACGAGTCGGCTGCTAGGCAGGACAGGCAGCGGCAGCAAAAACAACAGTGGGCCAGATAAATGTCCTCAGTGGGCTGCATGTGACCTGTGGGCCATAGTTTGAGGATGCCTGGTCTAATGGGTTTTCATTTGTAATTTAGCTGCTGCTTTCATCTTGCAGCTTGTAGAATTTTCTCCTTCATTTTAATTTTGTCCACGTCGATGATTATGTGTCTTGGAGCTGCCTTATTTGCTATGAGTCTTCCTAGAATTCAATGACCATCTTGTATATGGACATCTGAATCTCTGGTGATACCAGGGAAGTTCTCCTCAATAATTCCCTTGAATAGGTTTTCCATGCTTTTTGCTTTTCCTTCTACTCCTTCTGGGATACCTATAATTCATATATTGGTTTATTTCACATAGTCCCATATTTCTCTGAGTAATTGTTCATTCTTTTTTATTCTTTTTCCTGCATCTTTGACTGACTGGGTTAGTTTGAAAGCTTTGTTTTCAAGCTCTGAGATTCTTTCTTCTGCTTGGTCTAGTCATTATTGAAGATTTCTTCTGTATTTTATAATTCCTTAAATGACTTTTCCATGTCTCTTCAATTCTATTCATCTTGTTTTCTGTTTATATTCTGAATTCCATTCCTCACATTTTAACAATTTCCTTTTGGTTGGGGTCCATTGCTGTGGATCCATTGTGATCCTTTGGGATTATCAAACGATCTTGTTTTTTCATGTTTCCAGAATTCTTTGGCTGGTTTCTTCTCATCTGACACCTCTTCTCTTAGCTCGAGGCTGATAGATTTGCAGCACACTGTTCTTCTTTGCTGGGAACTTTCTTACTTAGTGAGAAGGAGAAGAAATTCTTATACAGCACTTTTATGTCATACTCCAGAGGACTGACCCATCAGAAGAGGGGCAGATGCGCAGACAGCTATAATACAACTATTCTCGTGCATCACCGTGTTCCTCTGTGGTTGTCACAGTCCACATCAGTGCTGGGGGATATTCACTGGGATTTGTGGTTTGTTACCCAGGCCACTGTTGAAAGTTTGGGCAGGGAGCTGGGCAAGTCTCTCTCCATGGAGGCAGGTGGCATGATGTTGGCTGATACCTGAGTAGGTTTTGGGACTTTGGGGGCACCTACATGATTCAGAACTGCAGCTGGTGGAGAGGCATGTCACAGGACTTCGGCAGGTGCCTGGGCATGTTGCAGGACCTTGGCCAGTGCCTGGGTAGGTTGTAGGACCTTGGGGAGTACCTGTGTGGGATGTGGGATCTTGGTGGGCACCTAGACAAATTGAGGGTCTTAACTGGTTGCTGCCCAGGTGGGATGTAGGACCACAGCCAGCAGCACAGTATCTCCTACAGCAGCTGGGCCACCTGCAGCTGGTGGGAGCAGAGAGACGTGCAGTTCCCTGCTGGGGAGTTGTGGTGACTAGAGCTGTCCCTCTTCCCAGGTCTGAGTGTGGCAGCTGCTGTGGGGCGACTCAGGTGGCAGCATCAGTGCTATGGAGATGGCAAGATGGTGGTGGCAGATGCTGGGGGCCAGTGGGTACCCACTTTGCTCAGATCCCTGGGAGGTAGCCAGTACAGGGACTTAGGAGGGTCACATCAGCCAGTCACAGTGCACATGAGATCACCCACTCTTCCCACTCCCTCCCTGGCCTGGCAAGGGTAATGGGTAGGTGGCCAAATTCAGAGAAAACCAATGAAGAGTCTAGCATAGTATCAACATGGGCAGAGTGGCTTTTTGAAACTATTATTTTTGCTGCAGTGGGGAGTAAGTACACACTGGACATCTGTTCCATAAGAAGTTCCCAAAAAGAAGCCAAATCCATGCCACATCTGAGTCTTTAGACCAAGGAATGAGAAGGAGCAGCAAGTGGAAGTGGCCCAAGAGAAGACAAAAGCCAGAGTTGGTCCAGAAAAGAGAGTAATAAGTACTTTGCCTGCCAGCTGCAGGACCCCCATCAAAATATTCTGGGTGGTTTGTTAAACATGTATATTCCAAGGCCCCATACAACTTCCAAGTCAGGATCTCTGGGAGGTGAGAACTGGAAATCTGTCTTGGTATTCTGAGTTACCCATGACTAAAAATTTTACTATCTAAGGCAGACAGGTAAGTTGGAAAATGATGACATTGAAACTTCAAAATCCCATGAACTCTTCATCATGAGCTCTAAGCAAATAGGAAAAGAAGACATAAATACAGTGAAAAAGCATTAGACATGAGTCTTCTTAAAGGCCTGGTCAACATAGCTTCCTATGTCCTGAGGTTTATTCCAGGACCTGTTTGCCTATTTTCTTGTCTGTACCATACTGCCAGCGACTAATGCTAAGTTCTAAACTGAAGCCTCTATGTTGATCCCTATTTTCCCTACACACTGTGTTATCAGGCATTTTGCCTTACTTTTATTCTAATTACTAATTGAGATGTGTTCATAATACTTTAAATCAGGACCAATTCATAATACTTTAAATTATTACCCGTGGGTCAAATCCAGCCTGTCCCTTGATTTTGTATGGCCTCAAAGCTAAAAATGGCTTGAGATTTTTAATGATTGAAAAGAAACAAGACATTTCACGAAGCAACAACATTGTGTGAAACTCAAATTCAGTGTCCACAAATGAAATGTTATGGGAAAACATAGCCATATTCATTTATATATGGCTGATTTTGCTCCATACATATCCTACCAAGGCAGAGTTGAATAGTTGTGATAGAGACTATCTGACCCACACAGCCTAAAATATTGCTATTTTTTAACAGAAAATGTTTGTGACCTGCACTTTAAATTAGTCTCTCTGCCTCTTTGGTCAAATTATTAATACTAATAAATTACAAAGGTCCTACGAAGCAAATAATTCATTTGTAATACAAATAATTGTCCCATAATTTAACATTTTCATAAATTTGACTTTTTACATTGGATCTTCTTAAAGGTAGATATGCCTTTATCTTTTGTACCATGACTAACTTATTGTTATCCAGGTGAATCAGAAATGTATGGCTTTATAAAGAATTTAACATAATTATCAGTCCATTATACATTGCCTAGGCTTCTATAGAAGTAAATCAGATTAATAAGACAAAACCAACATACAGTCTTCTAATTCTAATTGATTTATCTAAAACAGAATTAATTACTTTTGGCTTGAAACCCATCTTTTCATCTTCCATCCTGGGTTAATATTGTACATTTGAATGATAACATTTTATGAATATGCAGAATACTTTTGGAAACAGTAAAAATCAGATAATTCACACCAATGACAAGGAAGCCCAGTACAGATTAGCACATTTCTTGGGAGGGAGGATTAATTGAAAAAAAAATGGTGTAAGTTTACTGAATCACCGTGTAAACTGTGCCCAGAGAGACACACACTGTTGACAAGAATCTTTCAGTAAAGATACCATAACATATTTGGTAAACATAATGGGAGTTGCACTTGCAGGAGACCTCATTACAGCTCTTGGCTATGAAATCTTGGTGGAGAAGTGAGGTGAGACTGCTGGGTTTTCTGTGAGAAGTATTGAGTTTGTGGATTATTAAGGAGGTGAGAAACAGTGAATAAGTGGGGTTAGGCTGTACAGCACTTTTCAAAATTCATTCTGTCTTTAATGTTTAGACTGCTAGAGACAGTTATTCTCAAATTCAACTAAAGTCCAGGAAATATATATTTTTAATATATTTATTATTGTGTTTTAATTTTTTTTGTACCAGGTGCTACTGTTTATAGCAATAAAATCTTTAAAGGAGAGGAGTTGGGATGGGGAGAGAAATAACAGACTGCTAGTAATAACCTTTGGATATCACCTTCCCTAGCTTTTCCAACTCTTAATAGGCCCATGAAGGGGTAGACAGGTTTAAGGCCCAGTGGGAAAGGAAATTAAAATTTTTTCCTCTGGCACAGAAGCAATCTTATAAAGAAAGCAATTTTTTTTCTTCCCACCTGCACTCTTCAACTCATACCTTTTCTTCCTAATTATTTATTTATTTATTCATTCATCTTCAATTCAACAAGTATTTACTTAACACCTGAGAGGCACCAGGTTAAACTTCTGGCAGTTCTACAGAGAATTATAAGAAGTAGTGCCGGCCATATTGGCCAAGGTAGGAGAGCTGCTGTAACAAACAATGCCAATATTTCCTTGAATTAATATAATAAAATTACACTTCTTGCTCATGTAACTTTTCAGTGTCCAATTGGGTCCCATGGTCTTTCCAACTTGCAGTTCTGTCAGATCCTAGGGCCTCAAGTCCTGCAATGTATTTTTTCCGTCTTACCAGGAGATAAAGTGAAACAGAGACGAAATTATGTGGGACGTTTTCCATGAACCAAATGTGGAAGTGGCATATATCACTTGTGCTCCCATTCCACTTGTCAGAGCCCCGTCACTTGGCCACAGATAACTGTAATGACAAATGTAGTTTAACTTTTCCCTGGAGAAGAAGAAAGTGGGTTTGGGAAAAAGCTAGCCAGTTTTGGCCATGCCTGTCTCCAGAAAACGTACTTTCTCCCACATTCCCACCTTGGAGCACTCACCACTGTTGTAATGCGTGGATTGACATTCCTTTCACACTTATGCCACCCAATGCTCTGAAATCTTCTAACTTTTCAGAATCAATGGCAGTAGGGGTAGGAAATTTTAACTTGATTGAAATAGGAGATTATTTGAGAAATCACTCTGTACCTTATTAATAAGTAAATTATTTTAATCTTACTTAATCCTCTCAACAACTCTGAAATGTAGATTTTATTATCAGCATATCACCAGTGACAAACTGAGATTCATAGAGGTTAAAATCCTTTTAGAGTGACTGGAAGTCAGTTTCAGGTCCACTGGACCCCCAATCCAGTACAATTTTCACTATATCACTATTCCCAACTTGAGTCTTTTGTGCACTATCTTCATGCTATTTACTATACTAATGTTTTTCTAGTACTATTAAAAGGACCCACTTATTAAAAATTAGTTTTGGCCAAGACAATACTACCTGTGATATGCTATGATGGCACTATGTTTTCTAGTATACATCACATCAGTGGTCAACACTGTACACCTTGGCAATCACTTTATTGGCTTTATCCTCATTACTTGTTATTCAGAATAATAATCTGATAAATAATTCTGAGCAAAGACAAAAGACCAGGGTTGATGATTCTGTAATCCTTTTCCTAGGATTTCTGCATATGAAAAAATTTATATATGCCAGGGTTTAACCCAGAGGAAAGGATCTCTAAAATGACATTTTCAAATTAAAACCACATGAGGTATCATTTAATAGCCACTGCATGACTAAAAAGATAAATTAAAAAAAGCAAATTTGACAAGAATGTGGAAAAACTGGAACTCTCATAAATAGCTGGAGGGACCATAAAACCTTATAACCACTTTGGAAAACTGTATGACAGTTTCTTAAAAAGGTTAGCATACATCTATTTCTGACACAAAAATTCCACTTGTAGGTATTTACCTAAAAGAAATGAAAATATGTTCATACATACACGAGCACACACACACATATCTGTATAAAATATTCAAGAATTTCCAAACTTTTTGGTCTTAGGACCATTTTACATTCTTAATAATCACTGAGGATCCCCAAAGCATATTGTTTATGTGACCTTATTCTATTAATATTTGCTAACTTAGAAATTAAAACTGAGAGATTTAAATACATTTATGCATTTAAAATAATGATAAAGTAAATTTTAGTTATTAATGTTGTTAATGTTGTTAATATATTTTTATAAAAATAACTATACTTTCCCAAATAAAAAAATCAGTATGAAAAGTGACACCATTTTACATTTTTTGGTTATTTTGGTTATGCTTTTATGTATGATTGAAGTATTTCTGAATGTTAAAAGAAATTTATGTACAAAAGTACAAAAGCCTTTGGGAGTGGGCTAAACAAATGTGTTAGTAATTTATGTTTTAAAAGTTATTCACAGTTTTGCTGTTTTGAAGGCTTTTCAAAAAGTCCCCAAATATAACAGGAGGAGCCTATATTCAATTCATGCATATATTTTTGTTCTTAAAACTCTCCTGAATTTGTGCTCTTTCTAAATTTTAAAGGAAGAGCCTCTTAAAAAGAGGGTTTATATTGACATTGATCCAGTGAAAATTCATTGACTATCCTCTACAAAAAAAGGAGAAACTGAGAGATGTTGAAGAGGACAATGATGTACATTCTACATCAGCCAACAATGCAACAAGAAAGCCACTTCTCATCCCAGCTGAGTTCATAGATGAATGGGCAATCCAGCAAACACTCATCCTAGGCATGCTGAAATATACACACCAGTACATACAGACATGTGCATAAGGCTGTTTATCAATTAGTAAGCCATTAGTGCAGGAAGTTTGAATGAATTGTGTTAAGGCTGCATGATAAGATATTATCCAGCCCTAGTCTACAGTAGTATTGACATCTGATGAGGCAAATATCACATCTTTGCATGAATAACTTGATTATTCTTATCTAGGATTTATTCTTTCACAAAATTTTAAGATAATTTTATCTAAATATAAGGTAGAAATTTGGCTTTTAATTAGAGTTGCATGAAATTTAAATTTAAACAATAATTTTGGGAGAAATGATTTTGTGATTTTAATTTATCTATTCAAGAATATATGGATTTCCATACATTCAGATCTCTTGTTTGTCCATCAATAAGATTGTTTTCGTTATCTTGGTACTGTGCTTATCACACATAATATAGGCTTAAATGTTTTTTTTTTCACTGTGAGTGGGATGTTTTCAACTCTCATTTTTAGGTACTCAAGGCTAGAATCTATGAGAGCTATAGATTATTTAAAATATTTAGCATATATATAGCCACCTTACCAAATTTTCTTGCTAATTCTATCTTTCTAAAATCAAGGTGCTATGACCTGATTGTGTCTCCCAAAATGCATGTGGGAAAACTTGATCCCCAATGCAACACTGTCGGGTGGGGGCCTTTTGGAAGGTGTTTGGGTCATCAGGACTCCAGCCTCATGAATGAATTAATGCCACTATAAAAATGGCTTGTGGAAGTAGCTTTACTCTCTTCTGCTATGGGAAGGCACAGAATTCATCCCTCCTTGCCCTTCCACCTTCCTCCATGTGAGGATGCAGCAAGAGGCCCAGATGCTGGTGCCTTGATCTTGGACTTCCCAGCCTTCAGAACTGTGATAAGTAAATTTCTGTTCTTTCCCAGGCAATGGTATTCTGTTGTAACAGCAAAAATGAACTAAGACAAAAGGTTTGTTATGTTTCTTTGTAGTCTTTTGGGGGCTCAGATCTGTTTATTAATGTTAGCTCTCCCACTGGGGGAAATAAAGTGGTCCCACCCCATAGCACTTCAGTTGTACAGCAAGAAGCCTGCTATCCCCTGCTAAGACACCTAGATTTAAGAACTTTCCTGCTTCGTCATCTCTTTATCTCTTCAATACTCAGTCCTGTTCAACTCCTTGGCCTTTTAGGAATCAGGATTACCTGGCACTTTTATGAAAGGCCAATGATAACCTTCTCCCTGAAGTTCACCAGCCTCCACAAGGTGAATTATTTCCGGGAGTTCTACAAAGCTGGTCTCCAGGTGTTTATCCAAATGAAAAAGAGTGTCCTATATCAGCCAAATAGGGGAAAACAGATTGAAATTGTTGAAGTCAAAGGGCTGCATTTGGGTCACCAAATATACTCCCAGAATCTTCATTTACCAGATTTCTAGATTATTGGGCCTAATTAGGCCAATGTTACTTTTTAAGGAATCTGTTGAAAGATATAACTATGGATTGGTCCTGGCTCATAGTGACTTGGCTTCCCACATTTTTACTTTTTCATTCTCTATCCAACCACATTCAGACTAGGTTATCTCAAAATGAAATTTTTACTATAATGGAATTCCATTTCATAGATAATTAATCCAGGGGGCTTAAAACTTGCATTCCATTGAAAGAGTTATAGAATAATTGAATAAATTACCTACATGAGATGACCTATCATGCAGGATTGATGGACATGAGATCTGAATGTATGGAAATCCATATGTTCTTGAACTGGACAACTTAAAATCACAAAAACATTTCTCCCAAAATTATTATTTAAATTTAAATTTCATGCAATTCTAATTAAAACATCACTAGATTGCTGGAGGCTAAAGACCCAAATACAAAACATAATATGTTAGCAGGTCTCCAGAAATGGCCCCCAGTGAAACATACTTCCTAGTCTTCCTGCTCTTGTGTAGTCTCCTCCAAGACTGAATCTGGACTGGGCCTGTGATTCCCTCCAACTGATAGGATGCAGGAGAAGTGACAGTCGGACAGTTCCAAGGCTTAAGCCTATAAGAAGGTCAGCAGCTTTGAGTCACAGTGCAAGATATCCAGCTACTTTGTTGGAGAGACCATGTGGAGACACCATATGTAGAGGCCAATTGAGAGAGAGAGGGAGAACCACCAACTTTCTCCCCCTGGCCCTAAAAACTGAGGTCCCAGGCTTAGGCATCCTTGCCAAAGTACCAATCAAACTTGTGAGAGAAAAATCTTATATGTTCCACCCTCATCCACAATCTGACCAGATCTACAGAGAGACCCTAAGTGAGACTAGGAGAAGAACCATCTAACAGAGTCTAACAGAGGCTATTTAAAACTAATAGGAGAAACAGTATGCAAAATGTTCTCTGAGTTCAGTCCTTCTTGGGGCTGAGGCTGATTCAGTTCATTTGAATATTCATTCTTCAGAATGCCAACCCACAGAATGGACAACATAAAAAAAATGGCTCTTTTATTAAGCCACTAAATATGGAGTGGTTTGTTCTGCAGCAATGTATAACCAAAATAGATGTCAAGACAAAAATTTGAAGTGAAGATAGGTACTCTCAAACCCACACAATGACTTATTTTCAGATCTGGTTTTTCCATTTTGTTCAATGTTTTCATCCCTCTAACCAGAGCCTTTGCCACTTGATACACTAAGATAAAAATCTTAAATTATGTCACGCAGGTTTTTAGGACACTCTCAACTCTCAGGGATTTAAGAATGATTCACTAGAACCTACGGCAAAGAATGCAGATAAAAGCCATCCTTCTACTTAGATTTCCCAAAATATATTCATCCACTGCGGAAGGTGTGCAAACTTATCTCATTTCCCAAAAGCATTAGGTTTTCTGAAGCAGGCCTTCAGTCCCATGAAGTATCTGTAAGAGCAAAGTAACACACACACACACAGGCTCATAAAATCATCATAATAATAAAAACCCCTCAGACTTCTTTTTTTTTTTTCAGCTGTGAAGCAGCACCTGCCATTAGCTGTGGTGGTTCCTATTTTCATATTGTCTGACAGTAGCAGTTGGATCACGCTTGAGCCAGTGTGACTGAGAGGCGGGCTCCCTGCTTCCACAAAGCTGAATTTAATAAGATGAGAACAGCATGCCAAGATGGGGAGCTCCCTCCCTAACACTTATCCTGACACCAGCCCCTCAGCGGGGCCGTATTGCTGTGGTAATCTGGGTGAGCCGGACAGAGCGTCCTGCTTACAAGTTCAATATAATGGAACAGCAGGGGGTGAAGGGCTGGCAGAAAAGCTTAGCAAAGTTAAAGCCTATTACTCTATGCTTGAGGAAAAATGAGTCACAAAATATTACACCCAGAGCAAGACTTGAACCTGCCAAATGTGGCAGCAACACACGCTAAGCCTTGTCTATAATGGTGCATTCATTATTCTATGGTCCAGGGTAATGTGGATTTAAATGTCTTTAACCCTAATGGAAATGTATATGCAAATTTCCCCTTAAAAACCATCCCTCCATCAGTATTCTTTTGCCCTGAATCTAATAGGCGAGGTGACTGTACACTACATATGTCAAAGAAAATGATGCTTTTTAAATCTGCCTTTAGTAGCAAGAAGGCAAGAAACTGGACAGAAATCTTTCAGCTGCATATTATCGCCTTTGTTGTTGCCGTTTTGTGGCTCTTGTGGTGATGAATTTAAAACTAATGGAAGAAATAGCATGCAAATGATCTCTGAGTGCAGTCCTGGTTGAGGCTTAGGCTAGCTTAGTTAATTTGAATGTCGATTCTTCAATATGAGTAAGTTCTTATGCAAACACTTCAATTCAAGTTACTTCTGACACAAATTCTTCAATGCTAGCTAATCAAACCAAACTCTTAGATTTGGAACAGATTTCCTCGTATTTTCCATCAACTGGTGCTGCAGAACCAATGTCAGGATCCATCTAACTGAAAGAGCATGATTTAAAATCCTGAATCTTAAGATGCTCTAGGACTCAGGTTTTCTGAAAGAATGACAATAGAACTAAGACCTGCTCCCCCTGGGCAAACTACCACCAGGTTCTTATTACATTAAAGGCTACCGACATCATCAGGTA